>CAXHSM010001712.1:0-49586 GCA_964019185.1 Maratus speculifer
GGAGGGAAATCACCCAATTAGCCTATAAATAGCCTAATTAGGTTTAATTTAATTTAAATAAACTATTTTAAGTTGATTTAAATTGATTTTAGTTGATTTTCCCAACTTCACTTAGTTTGACCCAATGCATATGCCCATATATGGTGAGTTGACCTTTTTGGGAGGGAAATCACCCAATTAGCCTATAAATAGCCTAATTAGGTTTAATTTAATTTAAATAAACTATTTTAAGTTGATTTAAATTGATTTTAGTTGATTTTCCCAACTTCACTTAGTTTGACCCAATGCATATGCCCATATATGGTGAGTTGACCTTTTTGGGAGGGAAATCACCCAATTAGCCTATAAATAGCCTAATTAGGTTTAATTTAATTTAAATAAACTATTTTAAGTTGATTTAAATTGATTTTAGTTGATTTTCCCAACTTCACTTAGTTTGACCCAATGCATATGCCCATATATGGTGAGTTGACCTTTTTGGGAGGGAAATCACCCAATTAGCCTATAAATAGCCTAATTAGGTTTAATTTAATTTAAATAAACTATTTTAAGTTGATTTAAATTGATTTTAGTTGATTTTCCCAACTTCACTTAGTTTGACCCAATGCATATGCCCATATATGGTGAGTTGACCTTTTTGGGAGGGAAATCACCCAATTAGCCTATAAATAGCCTAATTAGGTTTAATTTAATTTAAATAAACTATTTTAAGTTGATTTAAATTGATTTTAGTTGATTTTCCCAACTTCACTTAGTTTGACCCAATGCATATGCCCATATATGGTGAGTTGACCTTTTTGGGAGGGAAATCACCCAATTAGCCTATAAATAGCCTAATTAGGTTTAATTTAATTTAAATAAACTATTTTAAGTTGATTTAAATTGATTTTAGTTGATTTTCCCAACTTCACTTAGTTTGACCCAATGCATATGCCCATATATGGTGAGTTGACCTTTTTGGGAGGGAAATCACCCAATTAGCCTATAAATAGCCTAATTAGGTTTAATTTAATTTAAATAAACTATTTTAAGTTGATTTAAATTGATTTTAGTTGATTTTCCCAACTTCACTTAGTTTGACCCAATGCATATGCCCATATATGGTGAGTTGACCTTTTTGGGAGGGAAATCACCCAATTAGCCTATAAATAGCCTAATTAGGTTTAATTTAATTTAAATAAACTATTTTAAGTTGATTTAAATTGATTTTAGTTGATTTTCCCAACTTCACTTAGTTTGACCCAATGCATATGCCCATATATGGTGAGTTGACCTTTTTGGGAGGGAAATCACCCAATTAGCCTATAAATAGCCTAATTAGGTTTAATTTAATTTAAATAAACTATTTTAAGTTGATTTAAATTGATTTTAGTTGATTTTCCCAACTTCACTTAGTTTGACCCAATGCATATGCCCATATATGGTGAGTTGACCTTTTTGGGAGGGAAATCACCCAATTAGCCTATAAATAGCCTAATTAGGTTTAATTTAATTTAAATAAACTATTTTAAGTTGATTTAAATTGATTTTAGTTGATTTTCCCAACTTCACTTAGTTTGACCCAATGCATATGCCCATATATGGTGAGTTGACCTTTTTGGGAGGGAAATCACCCAATTAGCCTATAAATAGCCTAATTAGGTTTAATTTAATTTAAATAAACTATTTTAAGTTGATTTAAATTGATTTTAGTTGATTTTCCCAACTTCACTTAGTTTGACCCAATGCATATGCCCATATATGGTGAGTTGACCTTTTTGGGAGGGAAATCACCCAATTAGCCTATAAATAGCCTAATTAGGTTTAATTTAATTTAAATAAACTATTTTAAGTTGATTTAAATTGATTTTAGTTGATTTTCCCAACTTCACTTAGTTTGACCCAATGCATATGCCCATATATGGTGAGTTGACCTTTTTGGGAGGGAAATCACCCAATTAGCCTATAAATAGCCTAATTAGGTTTAATTTAATTTAAATAAACTATTTTAAGTTGATTTAAATTGATTTTAGTTGATTTTCCCAACTTCACTTAGTTTGACCCAATGCATATGCCCATATATGGTGAGTTGACCTTTTTGGGAGGGAAATCACCCAATTAGCCTATAAATAGCCTAATTAGGTTTAATTTAATTTAAATAAACTATTTTAAGTTGATTTAAATTGATTTTAGTTGATTTTCCCAACTTCACTTAGTTTGACCCAATGCATATGCCCATATATGGTGAGTTGACCTTTTTGGGAGGGAAATCACCCAATTAGCCTATAAATAGCCTAATTAGGTTTAATTTAATTTAAATAAACTATTTTAAGTTGATTTAAATTGATTTTAGTTGATTTTCCCAACTTCACTTAGTTTGACCCAATGCATATGCCCATATATGGTGAGTTGACCTTTTTGGGAGGGAAATCACCCAATTAGCCTATAAATAGCCTAATTAGGTTTAATTTAATTTAAATAAACTATTTTAAGTTGATTTAAATTGATTTTAGTTGATTTTCCCAACTTCACTTAGTTTGACCCAATGCATATGCCCATATATGGTGAGTTGACCTTTTTGGGAGGGAAATCACCCAATTAGCCTATAAATAGCCTAATTAGGTTTAATTTAATTTAAATAAACTATTTTAAGTTGATTTAAATTGATTTTAGTTGATTTTCCCAACTTCACTTAGTTTGACCCAATGCATATGCCCATATATGGTGAGTTGACCTTTTTGGGAGGGAAATCACCCAATTAGCCTATAAATAGCCTAATTAGGTTTAATTTAATTTAAATAAACTATTTTAAGTTGATTTAAATTGATTTTAGTTGATTTTCCCAACTTCACTTAGTTTGACCCAATGCATATGCCCATATATGGTGAGTTGACCTTTTTGGGAGGGAAATCACCCAATTAGCCTATAAATAGCCTAATTAGGTTTAATTTAATTTAAATAAACTATTTTAAGTTGATTTAAATTGATTTTAGTTGATTTTCCCAACTTCACTTAGTTTGACCCAATGCATATGCCCATATATGGTGAGTTGACCTTTTTGGGAGGGAAATCACCCAATTAGCCTATAAATAGCCTAATTAGGTTTAATTTAATTTAAATAAACTATTTTAAGTTGATTTAAATTGATTTTAGTTGATTTTCCCAACTTCACTTAGTTTGACCCAATGCATATGCCCATATATGGTGAGTTGACCTTTTTGGGAGGGAAATCACCCAATTAGCCTATAAATAGCCTAATTAGGTTTAATTTAATTTAAATAAACTATTTTAAGTTGATTTAAATTGATTTTAGTTGATTTTCCCAACTTCACTTAGTTTGACCCAATGCATATGCCCATATATGGTGAGTTGACCTTTTTGGGAGGG
Organism: Maratus speculifer; assembly: GCA_964019185.1. Lineage (NCBI taxonomy): Eukaryota > Metazoa > Arthropoda > Arachnida > Araneae > Salticidae > Maratus > Maratus speculifer. The sequence continues at coordinate 3,367 of CAXHSM010001712.1, forward strand.
AAATCACCCAATTAGCCTATAAATAGCCTAATTAGGTTTAATTTAATTTAAATAAACTATTTTAAGTTGATTTAAATTGATTTTAGTTGATTTTCCCAACTTCACTTAGTTTGACCCAATGCATATGCCCATATATGGTGAGTTGACCTTTTTGGGAGGGAAATCACCCAATTAGCCTATAAATAGCCTAATTAGGTTTAATTTAATTTAAATAAACTATTTTAAGTTGATTTAAATTGATTTTAGTTGATTTTCCCAACTTCACTTAGTTTGACCCAATGCATATGCCCATATATGGTGAGTTGACCTTTTTGGGAGGGAAATCACCCAATTAGCCTATAAATAGCCTAATTAGGTTTAATTTAATTTAAATAAACTATTTTAAGTTGATTTAAATTGATTTTAGTTGATTTTCCCAACTTCACTTAGTTTGACCCAATGCATATGCCCATATATGGTGAGTTGACCTTTTTGGGAGGGAAATCACCCAATTAGCCTATAAATAGCCTAATTAGGTTTAATTTAATTTAAATAAACTATTTTAAGTTGATTTAAATTGATTTTAGTTGATTTTCCCAACTTCACTTAGTTTGACCCAATGCATATGCCCATATATGGTGAGTTGACCTTTTTGGGAGGGAAATCACCCAATTAGCCTATAAATAGCCTAATTAGGTTTAATTTAATTTAAATAAACTATTTTAAGTTGATTTAAATTGATTTTAGTTGATTTTCCCAACTTCACTTAGTTTGACCCAATGCATATGCCCATATATGGTGAGTTGACCTTTTTGGGAGGGAAATCACCCAATTAGCCTATAAATAGCCTAATTAGGTTTAATTTAATTTAAATAAACTATTTTAAGTTGATTTAAATTGATTTTAGTTGATTTTCCCAACTTCACTTAGTTTGACCCAATGCATATGCCCATATATGGTGAGTTGACCTTTTTGGGAGGGAAATCACCCAATTAGCCTATAAATAGCCTAATTAGGTTTAATTTAATTTAAATAAACTATTTTAAGTTGATTTAAATTGATTTTAGTTGATTTTCCCAACTTCACTTAGTTTGACCCAATGCATATGCCCATATATGGTGAGTTGACCTTTTTGGGAGGGAAATCACCCAATTAGCCTATAAATAGCCTAATTAGGTTTAATTTAATTTAAATAAACTATTTTAAGTTGATTTAAATTGATTTTAGTTGATTTTCCCAACTTCACTTAGTTTGACCCAATGCATATGCCCATATATGGTGAGTTGACCTTTTTGGGAGGGAAATCACCCAATTAGCCTATAAATAGCCTAATTAGGTTTAATTTAATTTAAATAAACTATTTTAAGTTGATTTAAATTGATTTTAGTTGATTTTCCCAACTTCACTTAGTTTGACCCAATGCATATGCCCATATATGGTGAGTTGACCTTTTTGGGAGGGAAATCACCCAATTAGCCTATAAATAGCCTAATTAGGTTTAATTTAATTTAAATAAACTATTTTAAGTTGATTTAAATTGATTTTAGTTGATTTTCCCAACTTCACTTAGTTTGACCCAATGCATATGCCCATATATGGTGAGTTGACCTTTTTGGGAGGGAAATCACCCAATTAGCCTATAAATAGCCTAATTAGGTTTAATTTAATTTAAATAAACTATTTTAAGTTGATTTAAATTGATTTTAGTTGATTTTCCCAACTTCACTTAGTTTGACCCAATGCATATGCCCATATATGGTGAGTTGACCTTTTTGGGAGGGAAATCACCCAATTAGCCTATAAATAGCCTAATTAGGTTTAATTTAATTTAAATAAACTATTTTAAGTTGATTTAAATTGATTTTAGTTGATTTTCCCAACTTCACTTAGTTTGACCCAATGCATATGCCCATATATGGTGAGTTGACCTTTTTGGGAGGGAAATCACCCAATTAGCCTATAAATAGCCTAATTAGGTTTAATTTAATTTAAATAAACTATTTTAAGTTGATTTAAATTGATTTTAGTTGATTTTCCCAACTTCACTTAGTTTGACCCAATGCATATGCCCATATATGGTGAGTTGACCTTTTTGGGAGGGAAATCACCCAATTAGCCTATAAATAGCCTAATTAGGTTTAATTTAATTTAAATAAACTATTTTAAGTTGATTTAAATTGATTTTAGTTGATTTTCCCAACTTCACTTAGTTTGACCCAATGCATATGCCCATATATGGTGAGTTGACCTTTTTGGGAGGGAAATCACCCAATTAGCCTATAAATAGCCTAATTAGGTTTAATTTAATTTAAATAAACTATTTTAAGTTGATTTAAATTGATTTTAGTTGATTTTCCCAACTTCACTTAGTTTGACCCAATGCATATGCCCATATATGGTGAGTTGACCTTTTTGGGAGGGAAATCACCCAATTAGCCTATAAATAGCCTAATTAGGTTTAATTTAATTTAAATAAACTATTTTAAGTTGATTTAAATTGATTTTAGTTGATTTTCCCAACTTCACTTAGTTTGACCCAATGCATATGCCCATATATGGTGAGTTGACCTTTTTGGGAGGGAAATCACCCAATTAGCCTATAAATAGCCTAATTAGGTTTAATTTAATTTAAATAAACTATTTTAAGTTGATTTAAATTGATTTTAGTTGATTTTCCCAACTTCACTTAGTTTGACCCAATGCATATGCCCATATATGGTGAGTTGACCTTTTTGGGAGGGAAATCACCCAATTAGCCTATAAATAGCCTAATTAGGTTTAATTTAATTTAAATAAACTATTTTAAGTTGATTTAAATTGATTTTAGTTGATTTTCCCAACTTCACTTAGTTTGACCCAATGCATATGCCCATATATGGTGAGTTGACCTTTTTGGGAGGGAAATCACCCAATTAGCCTATAAATAGCCTAATTAGGTTTAATTTAATTTAAATAAACTATTTTAAGTTGATTTAAATTGATTTTAGTTGATTTTCCCAACTTCACTTAGTTTGACCCAATGCATATGCCCATATATGGTGAGTTGACCTTTTTGGGAGGGAAATCACCCAATTAGCCTATAAATAGCCTAATTAGGTTTAATTTAATTTAAATAAACTATTTTAAGTTGATTTAAATTGATTTTAGTTGATTTTCCCAACTTCACTTAGTTTGACCCAATGCATATGCCCATATATGGTGAGTTGACCTTTTTGGGAGGGAAATCACCCAATTAGCCTATAAATAGCCTAATTAGGTTTAATTTAATTTAAATAAACTATTTTAAGTTGATTTAAATTGATTTTAGTTGATTTTCCCAACTTCACTTAGTTTGACCCAATGCATATGCCCATATATGGTGAGTTGACCTTTTTGGGAGGGAAATCACCCAATTAGCCTATAAATAGCCTAATTAGGTTTAATTTAATTTAAATAAACTATTTTAAGTTGATTTAAATTGATTTTAGTTGATTTTCCCAACTTCACTTAGTTTGACCCAATGCATATGCCCATATATGGTGAGTTGACCTTTTTGGGAGGGAAATCACCCAATTAGCCTATAAATAGCCTAATTAGGTTTAATTTAATTTAAATAAACTATTTTAAGTTGATTTAAATTGATTTTAGTTGATTTTCCCAACTTCACTTAGTTTGACCCAATGCATATGCCCATATATGGTGAGTTGACCTTTTTGGGAGGGAAATCACCCAATTAGCCTATAAATAGCCTAATTAGGTTTAATTTAATTTAAATAAACTATTTTAAGTTGATTTAAATTGATTTTAGTTGATTTTCCCAACTTCACTTAGTTTGACCCAATGCATATGCCCATATATGGTGAGTTGACCTTTTTGGGAGGGAAATCACACCCAATTAGCCTATAAATAGCCTAATTAGGTTTAATTTAATTTAAATAAACTATTTTAAGTTGATTTAAATTGATTTTAGTTGATTTTCCCAACTTCACTTAGTTTGACCCAATGCATATGCCCATATATGGTGAGTTGACCTTTTTGGGAGGGAAATCACCCAATTAGCCTATAAATAGCCTAATTAGGTTTAATTTAATTTAAATAAACTATTTTAAGTTGATTTAAATTGATTTTAGTTGATTTTCCCAACTTCACTTAGTTTGACCCAATGCATATGCCCATATATGGTGAGTTGACCTTTTTGGGAGGGAAATCACCCAATTAGCCTATAAATAGCCTAATTAGGTTTAATTTAATTTAAATAAACTATTTTAAGTTGATTTAAATTGATTTTAGTTGATTTTCCCAACTTCACTTAGTTTGACCCAATGCATATGCCCATATATGGTGAGTTGACCTTTTTGGGAGGGAAATCACCCAATTAGCCTATAAATAGCCTAATTAGGTTTAATTTAATTTAAATAAACTATTTTAAGTTGATTTAAATTGATTTTAGTTGATTTTCCCAACTTCACTTAGTTTGACCCAATGCATATGCCCATATATGGTGAGTTGACCTTTTTGGGAGGGAAATCACCCAATTAGCCTATAAATAGCCTAATTAGGTTTAATTTAATTTAAATAAACTATTTTAAGTTGATTTAAATTGATTTTAGTTGATTTTCCCAACTTCACTTAGTTTGACCCAATGCATATGCCCATATATGGTGAGTTGACCTTTTTGGGAGGGAAATCACCCAATTAGCCTATAAATAGCCTAATTAGGTTTAATTTAATTTAAATAAACTATTTTAAGTTGATTTAAATTGATTTTAGTTGATTTTCCCAACTTCACTTAGTTTGACCCAATGCATATGCCCATATATGGTGAGTTGACCTTTTTGGGAGGGAAATCACCCAATTAGCCTATAAATAGCCTAATTAGGTTTAATTTAATTTAAATAAACTATTTTAAGTTGATTTAAATTGATTTTAGTTGATTTTCCCAACTTCACTTAGTTTGACCCAATGCATATGCCCATATATGGTGAGTTGACCTTTTTGGGAGGGAAATCACCCAATTAGCCTATAAATAGCCTAATTAGGTTTAATTTAATTTAAATAAACTATTTTAAGTTGATTTAAATTGATTTTAGTTGATTTTCCCAACTTCACTTAGTTTGACCCAATGCATATGCCCATATATGGTGAGTTGACCTTTTTGGGAGGGAAATCACCCAATTAGCCTATAAATAGCCTAATTAGGTTTAATTTAATTTAAATAAACTATTTTAAGTTGATTTAAATTGATTTTAGTTGATTTTCCCAACTTCACTTAGTTTGACCCAATGCATATGCCCATATATGGTGAGTTGACCTTTTTGGGAGGGAAATCACCCAATTAGCCTATAAATAGCCTAATTAGGTTTAATTTAATTTAAATAAACTATTTTAAGTTGATTTAAATTGATTTTAGTTGATTTTCCCAACTTCACTTAGTTTGACCCAATGCATATGCCCATATATGGTGAGTTGACCTTTTTGGGAGGGAAATCACCCAATTAGCCTATAAATAGCCTAATTAGGTTTAATTTAATTTAAATAAACTATTTTAAGTTGATTTAAATTGATTTTAGTTGATTTTCCCAACTTCACTTAGTTTGACCCAATGCATATGCCCATATATGGTGAGTTGACCTTTTTGGGAGGGAAATCACCCAATTAGCCTATAAATAGCCTAATTAGGTTTAATTTAATTTAAATAAACTATTTTAAGTTGATTTAAATTGATTTTAGTTGATTTTCCCAACTTCACTTAGTTTGACCCAATGCATATGCCCATATATGGTGAGTTGACCTTTTTGGGAGGGAAATCACCCAATTAGCCTATAAATAGCCTAATTAGGTTTAATTTAATTTAAATAAACTATTTTAAGTTGATTTAAATTGATTTTAGTTGATTTTCCCAACTTCACTTAGTTTGACCCAATGCATATGCCCATATATGGTGAGTTGACCTTTTTGGGAGGGAAATCACCCAATTAGCCTATAAATAGCCTAATTAGGTTTAATTTAATTTAAATAAACTATTTTAAGTTGATTTAAATTGATTTTAGTTGATTTTCCCAACTTCACTTAGTTTGACCCAATGCATATGCCCATATATGGTGAGTTGACCTTTTTGGGAGGGAAATCACCCAATTAGCCTATAAATAGCCTAATTAGGTTTAATTTAATTTAAATAAACTATTTTAAGTTGATTTAAATTGATTTTAGTTGATTTTCCCAACTTCACTTAGTTTGACCCAATGCATATGCCCATATATGGTGAGTTGACCTTTTTGGGAGGGAAATCACCCAATTAGCCTATAAATAGCCTAATTAGGTTTAATTTAATTTAAATAAACTATTTTAAGTTGATTTAAATTGATTTTAGTTGATTTTCCCAACTTCACTTAGTTTGACCCAATGCATATGCCCATATATGGTGAGTTGACCTTTTTGGGAGGGAAATCACCCAATTAGCCTATAAATAGCCTAATTAGGTTTAATTTAATTTAAATAAACTATTTTAAGTTGATTTAAATTGATTTTAGTTGATTTTCCCAACTTCACTTAGTTTGACCCAATGCATATGCCCATATATGGTGAGTTGACCTTTTTGGGAGGGAAATCACCCAATTAGCCTATAAATAGCCTAATTAGGTTTAATTTAATTTAAATAAACTATTTTAAGTTGATTTAAATTGATTTTAGTTGATTTTCCCAACTTCACTTAGTTTGACCCAATGCATATGCCCATATATGGTGAGTTGACCTTTTTGGGAGGGAAATCACCCAATTAGCCTATAAATAGCCTAATTAGGTTTAATTTAATTTAAATAAACTATTTTAAGTTGATTTAAATTGATTTTAGTTGATTTTCCCAACTTCACTTAGTTTGACCCAATGCATATGCCCATATATGGTGAGTTGACCTTTTTGGGAGGGAAATCACCCAATTAGCCTATAAATAGCCTAATTAGGTTTAATTTAATTTAAATAAACTATTTTAAGTTGATTTAAATTGATTTTAGTTGATTTTCCCAACTTCACTTAGTTTGACCCAATGCATATGCCCATATATGGTGAGTTGACCTTTTTGGGAGGGAAATCACCCAATTAGCCTATAAATAGCCTAATTAGGTTTAATTTAATTTAAATAAACTATTTTAAGTTGATTTAAATTGATTTTAGTTGATTTTCCCAACTTCACTTAGTTTGACCCAATGCATATGCCCATATATGGTGAGTTGACCTTTTTGGGAGAGGGAAATCACCCAATTAGCCTATAAATAGCCTAATTAGGTTTAATTTAATTTAAATAAACTATTTTAAGTTGATTTAAATTGATTTTAGTTGATTTTCCCAACTTCACTTAGTTTGACCCAATGCATATGCCCATATATGGTGAGTTGACCTTTTTGGGAGGGAAATCACCCAATTAGCCTATAAATAGCCTAATTAGGTTTAATTTAATTTAAATAAACTATTTTAAGTTGATTTAAATTGATTTTAGTTGATTTTCCCAACTTCACTTAGTTTGACCCAATGCATATGCCCATATATGGTGAGTTGACCTTTTTGGGAGGGAAATCACCCAATTAGCCTATAAATAGCCTAATTAGGTTTAATTTAATTTAAATAAACTATTTTAAGTTGATTTAAATTGATTTTAGTTGATTTTCCCAACTTCACTTAGTTTGACCCAATGCATATGCCCATATATGGTGAGTTGACCTTTTTGGGAGGGAAATCACCCAATTAGCCTATAAATAGCCTAATTAGGTTTAATTTAATTTAAATAAACTATTTTAAGTTGATTTAAATTGATTTTAGTTGATTTTCCCAACTTCACTTAGTTTGACCCAATGCATATGCCCATATATGGTGAGTTGACCTTTTTGGGAGGGAAATCACCCAATTAGCCTATAAATAGCCTAATTAGGTTTAATTTAATTTAAATAAACTATTTTAAGTTGATTTAAATTGATTTTAGTTGATTTTCCCAACTTCACTTAGTTTGACCCAATGCATATGCCCATATATGGTGAGTTGACCTTTTTGGGAGGGAAATCACCCAATTAGCCTATAAATAGCCTAATTAGGTTTAATTTAATTTAAATAAACTATTTTAAGTTGATTTAAATTGATTTTAGTTGATTTTCCCAACTTCACTTAGTTTGACCCAATGCATATGCCCATATATGGTGAGTTGACCTTTTTGGGAGGGAAATCACCCAATTAGCCTATAAATAGCCTAATTAGGTTTAATTTAATTTAAATAAACTATTTTAAGTTGATTTAAATTGATTTTAGTTGATTTTCCCAACTTCACTTAGTTTGACCCAATGCATATGCCCATATATGGTGAGTTGACCTTTTTGGGAGGGAAATCACCCAATTAGCCTATAAATAGCCTAATTAGGTTTAATTTAATTTAAATAAACTATTTTAAGTTGATTTAAATTGATTTTAGTTGATTTTCCCAACTTCACTTAGTTTGACCCAATGCATATGCCCATATATGGTGAGTTGACCTTTTTGGGAGGGAAATCACCCAATTAGCCTATAAATAGCCTAATTAGGTTTAATTTAATTTAAATAAACTATTTTAAGTTGATTTAAATTGATTTTAGTTGATTTTCCCAACTTCACTTAGTTTGACCCAATGCATATGCCCATATATGGTGAGTTGACCTTTTTGGGAGGGAAATCACCCAATTAGCCTATAAATAGCCTAATTAGGTTTAATTTAATTTAAATAAACTATTTTAAGTTGATTTAAATTGATTTTAGTTGATTTTCCCAACTTCACTTAGTTTGACCCAATGCATATGCCCATATATGGTGAGTTGACCTTTTTGGGAGGGAAATCACCCAATTAGCCTATAAATAGCCTAATTAGGTTTAATTTAATTTAAATAAACTATTTTAAGTTGATTTAAATTGATTTTAGTTGATTTTCCCAACTTCACTTAGTTTGACCCAATGCATATGCCCATATATGGTGAGTTGACCTTTTTGGGAGGGAAATCACCCAATTAGCCTATAAATAGCCTAATTAGGTTTAATTTAATTTAAATAAACTATTTTAAGTTGATTTAAATTGATTTTAGTTGATTTTCCCAACTTCACTTAGTTTGACCCAATGCATATGCCCATATATGGTGAGTTGACCTTTTTGGGAGGGAAATCACCCAATTAGCCTATAAATAGCCTAATTAGGTTTAATTTAATTTAAATAAACTATTTTAAGTTGATTTAAATTGATTTTAGTTGATTTTCCCAACTTCACTTAGTTTGACCCAATGCATATGCCCATATATGGTGAGTTGACCTTTTTGGGAGGGAAATCACCCAATTAGCCTATAAATAGCCTAATTAGGTTTAATTTAATTTAAATAAACTATTTTAAGTTGATTTAAATTGATTTTAGTTGATTTTCCCAACTTCACTTAGTTTGACCCAATGCATATGCCCATATATGGTGAGTTGACCTTTTTGGGAGGGAAATCACCCAATTAGCCTATAAATAGCCTAATTAGGTTTAATTTAATTTAAATAAACTATTTTAAGTTGATTTAAATTGATTTTAGTTGATTTTCCCAACTTCACTTAGTTTGACCCAATGCATATGCCCATATATGGTGAGTTGACCTTTTTGGGAGGGAAATCACCCAATTAGCCTATAAATAGCCTAATTAGGTTTAATTTAATTTAAATAAACTATTTTAAGTTGATTTAAATTGATTTTAGTTGATTTTCCCAACTTCACTTAGTTTGACCCAATGCATATGCCCATATATGGTGAGTTGACCTTTTTGGGAGGGAAATCACCCAATTAGCCTATAAATAGCCTAATTAGGTTTAATTTAATTTAAATAAACTATTTTAAGTTGATTTAAATTGATTTTAGTTGATTTTCCCAACTTCACTTAGTTTGACCCAATGCATATGCCCATATATGGTGAGTTGACCTTTTTGGGAGGGAAATCACCCAATTAGCCTATAAATAGCCTAATTAGGTTTAATTTAATTTAAATAAACTATTTTAAGTTGATTTAAATTGATTTTAGTTGATTTTCCCAACTTCACTTAGTTTGACCCAATGCATATGCCCATATATGGTGAGTTGACCTTTTTGGGAGGGAAATCACCCAATTAGCCTATAAATAGCCTAATTAGGTTTAATTTAATTTAAATAAACTATTTTAAGTTGATTTAAATTGATTTTAGTTGATTTTCCCAACTTCACTTAGTTTGACCCAATGCATATGCCCATATATGGTGAGTTGACCTTTTTGGGAGGGAAATCACCCAATTAGCCTATAAATAGCCTAATTAGGTTTAATTTAATTTAAATAAACTATTTTAAGTTGATTTAAATTGATTTTAGTTGATTTTCCCAACTTCACTTAGTTTGACCCAATGCATATGCCCATATATGGTGAGTTGACCTTTTTGGGAGGGAAATCACCCAATTAGCCTATAAATAGCCTAATTAGGTTTAATTTAATTTAAATAAACTATTTTAAGTTGATTTAAATTGATTTTAGTTGATTTTCCCAACTTCACTTAGTTTGACCCAATGCATATGCCCATATATGGTGAGTTGACCTTTTTGGGAGGGAAATCACCCAATTAGCCTATAAATAGCCTAATTAGGTTTAATTTAATTTAAATAAACTATTTTAAGTTGATTTAAATTGATTTTAGTTGATTTTCCCAACTTCACTTAGTTTGACCCAATGCATATGCCCATATATGGTGAGTTGACCTTTTTGGGAGGGAAATCACCCAATTAGCCTATAAATAGCCTAATTAGGTTTAATTTAATTTAAATAAACTATTTTAAGTTGATTTAAATTGATTTTAGTTGATTTTCCCAACTTCACTTAGTTTGACCCAATGCATATGCCCATATATGGTGAGTTGACCTTTTTGGGAGGGAAATCACCCAATTAGCCTATAAATAGCCTAATTAGGTTTAATTTAATTTAAATAAACTATTTTAAGTTGATTTAAATTGATTTTAGTTGATTTTCCCAACTTCACTTAGTTTGACCCAATGCATATGCCCATATATGGTGAGTTGACCTTTTTGGGAGGGAAATCACCCAATTAGCCTATAAATAGCCTAATTAGGTTTAATTTAATTTAAATAAACTATTTTAAGTTGATTTAAATTGATTTTAGTTGATTTTCCCAACTTCACTTAGTTTGACCCAATGCATATGCCCATATATGGTGAGTTGACCTTTTTGGGAGGGAAATCACCCAATTAGCCTATAAATAGCCTAATTAGGTTTAATTTAATTTAAATAAACTATTTTAAGTTGATTTAAATTGATTTTAGTTGATTTTCCCAACTTCACTTAGTTTGACCCAATGCATATGCCCATATATGGTGAGTTGACCTTTTTGGGAGGGAAATCACCCAATTAGCCTATAAATAGCCTAATTAGGTTTAATTTAATTTAAATAAACTATTTTAAGTTGATTTAAATTGATTTTAGTTGATTTTCCCAACTTCACTTAGTTTGACCCAATGCATATGCCCATATATGGTGAGTTGACCTTTTTGGGAGGGAAATCACCCAATTAGCCTATAAATAGCCTAATTAGGTTTAATTTAATTTAAATAAACTATTTTAAGTTGATTTAAATTGATTTTAGTTGATTTTCCCAACTTCACTTAGTTTGACCCAATGCATATGCCCATATATGGTGAGTTGACCTTTTTGGGAGGGAAATCACCCAATTAGCCTATAAATAGCCTAATTAGGTTTAATTTAATTTAAATAAACTATTTTAAGTTGATTTAAATTGATTTTAGTTGATTTTCCCAACTTCACTTAGTTTGACCCAATGCATATGCCCATATATGGTGAGTTGACCTTTTTGGGAGGGAAATCACCCAATTAGCCTATAAATAGCCTAATTAGGTTTAATTTAATTTAAATAAACTATTTTAAGTTGATTTAAATTGATTTTAGTTGATTTTCCCAACTTCACTTAGTTTGACCCAATGCATATGCCCATATATGGTGAGTTGACCTTTTTGGGAGGGAAATCACCCAATTAGCCTATAAATAGCCTAATTAGGTTTAATTTAATTTAAATAAACTATTTTAAGTTGATTTAAATTGATTTTAGTTGATTTTCCCAACTTCACTTAGTTTGACCCAATGCATATGCCCATATATGGTGAGTTGACCTTTTTGGGAGGGAAATCACCCAATTAGCCTATAAATAGCCTAATTAGGTTTAATTTAATTTAAATAAACTATTTTAAGTTGATTTAAATTGATTTTAGTTGATTTTCCCAACTTCACTTAGTTTGACCCAATGCATATGCCCATATATGGTGAGTTGACCTTTTTGGGAGGGAAATCACCCAATTAGCCTATAAATAGCCTAATTAGGTTTAATTTAATTTAAATAAACTATTTTAAGTTGATTTAAATTGATTTTAGTTGATTTTCCCAACTTCACTTAGTTTGACCCAATGCATATGCCCATATATGGTGAGTTGACCTTTTTGGGAGGGAAATCACCCAATTAGCCTATAAATAGCCTAATTAGGTTTAATTTAATTTAAATAAACTATTTTAAGTTGATTTAAATTGATTTTAGTTGATTTTCCCAACTTCACTTAGTTTGACCCAATGCATATGCCCATATATGGTGAGTTGACCTTTTTGGGAGGGAAATCACCCAATTAGCCTATAAATAGCCTAATTAGGTTTAATTTAATTTAAATAAACTATTTTAAGTTGATTTAAATTGATTTTAGTTGATTTTCCCAACTTCACTTAGTTTGACCCAATGCATATGCCCATATATGGTGAGTTGACCTTTTTGGGAGGGAAATCACCCAATTAGCCTATAAATAGCCTAATTAGGTTTAATTTAATTTAAATAAACTATTTTAAGTTGATTTAAATTGATTTTAGTTGATTTTCCCAACTTCACTTAGTTTGACCCAATGCATATGCCCATATATGGTGAGTTGACCTTTTTGGGAGGGAAATCACCCAATTAGCCTATAAATAGCCTAATTAGGTTTAATTTAATTTAAATAAACTATTTTAAGTTGATTTAAATTGATTTTAGTTGATTTTCCCAACTTCACTTAGTTTGACCCAATGCATATGCCCATATATGGTGAGTTGACCTTTTTGGGAGGGAAATCACCCAATTAGCCTATAAATAGCCTAATTAGGTTTAATTTAATTTAAATAAACTATTTTAAGTTGATTTAAATTGATTTTAGTTGATTTTCCCAACTTCACTTAGTTTGACCCAATGCATATGCCCATATATGGTGAGTTGACCTTTTTGGGAGGGAAATCACCCAATTAGCCTATAAATAGCCTAATTAGGTTTAATTTAATTTAAATAAACTATTTTAAGTTGATTTAAATTGATTTTAGTTGATTTTCCCAACTTCACTTAGTTTGACCCAATGCATATGCCCATATATGGTGAGTTGACCTTTTTGGGAGGGAAATCACCCAATTAGCCTATAAATAGCCTAATTAGGTTTAATTTAATTTAAATAAACTATTTTAAGTTGATTTAAATTGATTTTAGTTGATTTTCCCAACTTCACTTAGTTTGACCCAATGCATATGCCCATATATGGTGAGTTGACCTTTTTGGGAGGGAAATCACCCAATTAGCCTATAAATAGCCTAATTAGGTTTAATTTAATTTAAATAAACTATTTTAAGTTGATTTAAATTGATTTTAGTTGATTTTCCCAACTTCACTTAGTTTGACCCAATGCATATGCCCATATATGGTGAGTTGACCTTTTTGGGAGGGAAATCACCCAATTAGCCTATAAATAGCCTAATTAGGTTTAATTTAATTTAAATAAACTATTTTTAAGTTGATTTAAATTGATTTTAGTTGATTTTCCCAACTTCACTTAGTTTGACCCAATGCATATGCCCATATATGGTGAGTTGACCTTTTTGGGAGGGAAATCACCCAATTAGCCTATAAATAGCCTAATTAGGTTTAATTTAATTTAAATAAACTATTTTAAGTTGATTTAAATTGATTTTAGTTGATTTTCCCAACTTCACTTAGTTTGACCCAATGCATATGCCCATATATGGTGAGTTGACCTTTTTGGGAGGGAAATCACCCAATTAGCCTATAAATAGCCTAATTAGGTTTAATTTAATTTAAATAAACTATTTTAAGTTGATTTAAATTGATTTTAGTTGATTTTCCCAACTTCACTTAGTTTGACCCAATGCATATGCCCATATATGGTGAGTTGACCTTTTTGGGAGGGAAATCACCCAATTAGCCTATAAATAGCCTAATTAGGTTTAATTTAATTTAAATAAACTATTTTAAGTTGATTTAAATTGATTTTAGTTGATTTTCCCAACTTCACTTAGTTTGACCCAATGCATATGCCCATATATGGTGAGTTGACCTTTTTGGGAGGGAAATCACCCAATTAGCCTATAAATAGCCTAATTAGGTTTAATTTAATTTAAATAAACTATTTTAAGTTGATTTAAATTGATTTTAGTTGATTTTCCCAACTTCACTTAGTTTGACCCAATGCATATGCCCATATATGGTGAGTTGACCTTTTTGGGAGGGAAATCACCCAATTAGCCTATAAATAGCCTAATTAGGTTTAATTTAATTTAAATAAACTATTTTAAGTTGATTTAAATTGATTTTAGTTGATTTTCCCAACTTCACTTAGTTTGACCCAATGCATATGCCCATATATGGTGAGTTGACCTTTTTGGGAGGGAAATCACCCAATTAGCCTATAAATAGCCTAATTAGGTTTAATTTAATTTAAATAAACTATTTTAAGTTGATTTAAATTGATTTTAGTTGATTTTCCCAACTTCACTTAGTTTGACCCAATGCATATGCCCATATATGGTGAGTTGACCTTTTTGGGAGGGAAATCACCCAATTAGCCTATAAATAGCCTAATTAGGTTTAATTTAATTTAAATAAACTATTTTAAGTTGATTTAAATTGATTTTAGTTGATTTTCCCAACTTCACTTAGTTTGACCCAATGCATATGCCCATATATGGTGAGTTGACCTTTTTGGGAGGGAAATCACCCAATTAGCCTATAAATAGCCTAATTAGGTTTAATTTAATTTAAATAAACTATTTTAAGTTGATTTAAATTGATTTTAGTTGATTTTCCCAACTTCACTTAGTTTGACCCAATGCATATGCCCATATATGGTGAGTTGACCTTTTTGGGAGGGAAATCACCCAATTAGCCTATAAATAGCCTAATTAGGTTTAATTTAATTTAAATAAACTATTTTAAGTTGATTTAAATTGATTTTAGTTGATTTTCCCAACTTCACTTAGTTTGACCCAATGCATATGCCCATATATGGTGAGTTGACCTTTTTGGGAGGGAAATCACCCAATTAGCCTATAAATAGCCTAATTAGGTTTAATTTAATTTAAATAAACTATTTTAAGTTGATTTAAATTGATTTTAGTTGATTTTCCCAACTTCACTTAGTTTGACCCAATGCATATGCCCATATATGGTGAGTTGACCTTTTTGGGAGGGAAATCACCCAATTAGCCTATAAATAGCCTAATTAGGTTTAATTTAATTTAAATAAACTATTTTAAGTTGATTTAAATTGATTTTAGTTGATTTTCCCAACTTCACTTAGTTTGACCCAATGCATATGCCCATATATGGTGAGTTGACCTTTTTGGGAGGGAAATCACCCAATTAGCCTATAAATAGCCTAATTAGGTTTTAATTTAATTTAAATAAACTATTTTAAGTTGATTTAAATTGATTTTAGTTGATTTTCCCAACTTCACTTAGTTTGACCCAATGCATATGCCCATATATGGTGAGTTGACCTTTTTTGGGAGGGAAATCACCCAATTAGCCTATAAATAGCCTAATTAGGTTTAATTTAATTTAAATAAACTATTTTAAGTTGATTTAAATTGATTTTAGTTGATTTTCCCAACTTCACTTAGTTTGACCCAATGCATATGCCCATATATGGTGAGTTGACCTTTTTGGGAGGGAAATCACCCAATTAGCCTATAAATAGCCTAATTAGGTTTAATTTAATTTAAATAAACTATTTTAAGTTGATTTAAATTGATTTTAGTTGATTTTCCCAACTTCACTTAGTTTGACCCAATGCATATGCCCATATATGGTGAGTTGACCTTTTTGGGAGGGAAATCACCCAATTAGCCTATAAATAGCCTAATTAGGTTTAATTTAATTTAAATAAACTATTTTAAGTTGATTTAAATTGATTTTAGTTGATTTTCCCAACTTCACTTAGTTTGACCCAATGCATATGCCCATATATGGTGAGTTGACCTTTTTGGGAGGGAAATCACCCAATTAGCCTATAAATAGCCTAATTAGGTTTAATTTAATTTAAAAACTATTTTAAGTTGATTTAAATTGATTTGAGTTGATTTTTTCAACTTCACTTAGTTTGACCCAATGCATATGCCCATATATGGTGAGTTGACCTTTTTGGGAGGGAAATCACCCAATTAGCCTATAAATAGCCTAATTAGGTTTAATTTAATTAAAATAAACTATTTTAAGTTGATTTAAATTGATTTGAGTTGATTTTTTCAACTTCACTTAGTTTGACCCAATGCATATGCCCATATATGGTGAGTTGACCTTTTTGGGAGGGAAATCACCCAATTAGCCTATAAATAGCCTAATTAGGTTTAATTTAATTAAAATAAACTATTTTAAGTTGATTTAAATTGATTTGAGTTGATTTTTTCAACTTCACTTAGTTTGACCCAATGCATATGCCCATATATGGTGAGTTGACCTTTTTGGGAGGGAAATCACCCAATTAGCCTATAAATAGCCTAATTAGGTTTAATTTAATTAAAATAAACTATTTTAAGTTGATTTAAATTGATTTGAGTTGATTTTTCCAACTTCACTTAGTTTGACCCAATGCATATGCCCATATATGGTGAGTTGACCTTTTTGGGAGGGAAATCACCCAATTAGCCTATAAATAGCCTAATTAGGTTTAATTTAATTAAAATAAACTATTTTAAGTTGATTTAAATTGATTTGAGTTGATTTTTTCAACTTCACTTAGTTTGACCCAATGCATATGCCCATATATGGTGAGTTGACCTTTTTGGGAGGGAAATCACCCAATTAGCCTATAAATAGCCTAATTAGGTTTAATTTAATTAAAATAAACTATTTTAAGTTGATTTAAATTGATTTGAGTTGATTTTTTCAACTTCACTTAGTTTGACCCAATGCATATGCCCATATATGGTGAGTTGACCTTTTTGGGAGGGAAATCACCCAATTAGCCTATAAATAGCCTAATTAGGTTTAATTTAATTAAAATAAACTATTTTAAGTTGATTTAAATTGATTTGAGTTGATTTTTTCAACTTCACTTAGTTTGACCCAATGCATATGCCCATATATGGTGAGTTGACCTTTTTGGGAGGGAAATCACCCAATTAGCCTATAAATAGCCTAATTAGGTTTAATTTAATTAAAATAAACTATTTTAAGTTGATTTAAATTGATTTGAGTTGATTTTTTCAACTTCACTTAGTTTGACCCAATGCATATGCCCATATATGGTGAGTTGACCTTTTTGGGAGGGAAATCACCCAATTAGCCTATAAATAGCCTAATTAGGTTTAATTTAATTAAAATAAACTATTTTAAGTTGATTTAAATTGATTTGAGTTGATTTTTTCAACTTCACTTAGTTTGACCCAATGCATATGCCCATATATGGTGAGTTGACCTTTTTGGGAGGGAAATCACCCAATTAGCCTATAAATAGCCTAATTAGGTTTAATTTAATTAAAATAAACAATTTTAAGTTGATTTAAATTGATTTGAGTTGATTTTTTCAACTTCACTTAGTTTGACCCAATGCATATGCCCATATATGGTGAGTTGACCTTTTTGGGAGGGAAATCACCCAATTAGCCTATAAATAGCCTAATTAGGTTTATTTAATTAAAATAAACTATTTTAAGTTGATTTAAATTGATTTGAGTTGATTTTTTCAACTTCACTTAGTTTGACCCAATGCATATGCCCATATATGGTGAGTTGACCTTTTTGGGAGGGAAATCACCCAATTAGCCTATAAATAGCCTAATTAGGTTTAATTTAATTAAAATAAACTATTTTAAGTTGATTTAAATTGATTTGAGTTGATTTTTTCAACTTCACTTAGTTTGACCCAATGCATATGCCCATATATGGTGAGTTGACCTTTTTGGGAGGGAAATCACCCAATTAGCCTATAAATAGCCTAATTAGGTTTAATTTAATTAAAATAAACTATTTTAAGTTGATTTAAATTGATTTGAGTTGATTTTTTCAACTTCACTTAGTTTGACCCAATGCATATGCCCATATATGGTGAGTTGACCTTTTTGGGAGGGAAATCACCCAATTAGCCTATAAATAGCCTAATTAGGTTTAATTTAATTAAAATAAACTATTTTAAGTTGATTTAAATTGATTTGAGTTGATTTTTTCAACTTCACTTAGTTTGACCCAATGCATATGCCCATATATGGTGAGTTGACCTTTTTGGGAGGGAAATCACCCAATTAGCCTATAAATAGCCTAATTAGGTTTAATTTAATTAAAATAAACTATTTTAAGTTGATTTAAATTGATTTGAGTTGATTTTTTCAACTTCACTTAGTTTGACCCAATGCATATGCCCATATATGGTGAGTTGACCTTTTTGGGAGGGAAATCACCCAATTAGCCTATAAATAGCCTAATTAGGTTTAATTTAATTAAAATAAACTATTTTAAGTTGATTTAAATTGATTTGAGTTGATTTTTTCAACTTCACTTAGTTTGACCCAATGCATATGCCCATATATGGTGAGTTGACCTTTTTGGGAGGGAAATCACCCAATTAGCCTATAAATAGCCTAATTAGGTTTAATTTAATTAAAATAAACTATTTTAAGTTGATTTAAATTGATTTGAGTTGATTTTTTCAACTTCACTTAGTTTGACCCAATGCATATGCCCATATATGGTGAGTTGACCTTTTTGGGAGGGAAATCACCCAATTAGCCTATAAATAGCCTAATTAGGTTTAATTTAATTAAAATAAACTATTTTAAGTTGATTTAAATTGATTTGAGTTGATTTTTTCAACTTCACTTAGTTTGACCCAATGCATATGCCCATATATGGTGAGTTGACCTTTTTGGGAGGGAAATCACCCAATTAGCCTATAAATAGCCTAATTAGGTTTAATTTAATTAAAATAAACTATTTTAAGTTGATTTAAATTGATTTGAGTTGATTTTTTCAACTTCACTTAGTTTGACCCAATGCATATGCCCATATATGGTGAGTTGACCTTTTTGGGAGGGAAATCACCCAATTAGCCTATAAATAGCCTAATTAGGTTTAATTTAATTAAAATAAACTATTTTAAGTTGATTTAAATTGATTTGAGTTGATTTTTTCAACTTCACTTAGTTTGACCCAATGCATATGCCCATATATGGTGAGTTGACCTTTTTGGGAGGGAAATCACCCAATTAGCCTATAAATAGCCTAATTAGGTTTAATTTAATTAAAATAAACTATTTTAAGTTGATTTAAATTGATTTGAGTTGATTTTTTCAACTTCACTTAGTTTGACCCAATGCATATGCCCATATATGGTGAGTTGACCTTTTTGGGAGGGAAATCACCCAATTAGCCTATAAATAGCCTAATTAGGTTTAATTTAATTAAAATAAACTATTTTAAGTTGATTTAAATTGATTTGAGTTGATTTTTTCAACTTCACTTAGTTTGACCCAATGCATATGCCCATATATGGTGAGTTGACCTTTTTGGGAGGGAAATCACCCAATTAGCCTATAAATAGCCTAATTAGGTTTAATTTAATTAAAATAAACTATTTTAAGTTGATTTAAATTGATTTGAGTTGATTTTTTCAACTTCACTTAGTTTGACCCAATGCATATGCCCATATATGGTGAGTTGACCTTTTTGGGAGGGAAATCACCCAATTAGCCTATAAATAGCCTAATTAGGTTTAATTTAATTAAAATAAACTATTTTAAGTTGATTTAAATTGATTTGAGTTGATTTTTTCAACTTCACTTAGTTTGACCCAATGCATATGCCCATATATGGTGAGTTGACCTTTTTGGGAGGGAAATCACCCAATTAGCCTATAAATAGCCTAATTAGGTTTAATTTAATTAAAATAAACTATTTTAAGTTGATTTAAATTGATTTGAGTTGATTTTTTCAACTTCACTTAGTTTGACCCAATGCATATGCCCATATATGGTGAGTTGACCTTTTTGGGAGGGAAATCACCCAATTAGCCTATAAATAGCCTAATTAGGTTTAATTTAATTAAAATAAACTATTTTAAGTTGATTTAAATTGATTTGAGTTGATTTTTTCAACTTCACTTAGTTTGACCCAATGCATATGCCCATATATGGTGAGTTGACCTTTTTGGGAGGGAAATCACCCAATTAGCCTATAAATAGCCTAATTAGGTTTAATTTAATTAAAATAAACTATTTTAAGTTGATTTAAATTGATTTGAGTTGATTTTTTCAACTTCACTTAGTTTGACCCAATGCATATGCCCATATATGGTGAGTTGACCTTTTTGGGAGGGAAATCACCCAATTAGCCTATAAATAGCCTAATTAGGTTTAATTTAATTAAAATAAACTATTTTAAGTTGATTTAAATTGATTTGAGTTGATTTTTTCAACTTCACTTAGTTTGACCCAATGCATATGCCCATATATGGTGAGTTGACCTTTTTGGGAGGGAAATCACCCAATTAGCCTATAAATAGCCTAATTAGGTTTAATTTAATTAAAATAAACTATTTTAAGTTGATTTAAATTGATTTGAGTTGATTTTTTCAACTTCACTTAGTTTGACCCAATGCATATGCCCATATATGGTGAGTTGACCTTTTTGGGAGGGAAATCACCCAATTAGCCTATAAATAGCCTAATTAGGTTTAATTTAATTAAAATAAACTATTTTAAGTTGATTTAAATTGATTTGAGTTGATTTTTTCAACTTCACTTAGTTTGACCCAATGCATATGCCCATATATGGTGAGTTGACCTTTTTGGGAGGGAAATCACCCAATTAGCCTATAAATAGCCTAATTAGGTTTAATTTAATTAAAATAAACTATTTTAAGTTGATTTAAATTGATTTGAGTTGATTTTTTCAACTTCACTTAGTTTGACCCAATGCATATGCCCATATATGGTGAGTTGACCTTTTTGGGAGGGAAATCACCCAATTAGCCTATAAATAGCCTAATTAGGTTTAATTTAATTAAAATAAACTATTTTAAGTTGATTTAAATTGATTTGAGTTGATTTTTTCAACTTCACTTAGTTTGACCCAATGCATATGCCCATATATGGTGAGTTGACCTTTTTGGGAGGGAAATCACCCAATTAGCCTATAAATAGCCTAATTAGGTTTAATTTAATTAAAATAAACTATTTTAAGTTGATTTAAATTGATTTGAGTTGATTTTTTCAACTTCACTTAGTTTGACCCAATGCATATGCCCATATATGGTGAGTTGACCTTTTTGGGAGGGAAATCACCCAATTAGCCTATAAATAGCCTAATTAGGTTTAATTTAATTAAAATAAACTATTTTAAGTTGATTTAAATTGATTTGAGTTGATTTTTTCAACTTCACTTAGTTTGACCCAATGCATATGCCCATATATGGTGAGTTGACCTTTTTGGGAGGGAAATCACCCAATTAGCCTATAAATAGCCTAATTAGGTTTAATTTAATTAAAATAAACTATTTTAAGTTGATTTAAATTGATTTGAGTTGATTTTTTCAACTTCACTTAGTTTGACCCAATGCATATGCCCATATATGGTGAGTTGACCTTTTTGGGAGGGAAATCACCCAATTAGCCTATAAATAGCCTAATTAGGTTTAATTTAATTAAAATAAACTATTTTAAGTTGATTTAAATTGATTTGAGTTGATTTTTTCAACTTCACTTAGTTTGACCCAATGCATATGCCCATATATGGTGAGTTGACCTTTTTGGGAGGGAAATCACCCAATTAGCCTATAAATAGCCTAATTAGGTTTAATTTAATTAAAATAAACTATTTTAAGTTGATTTAAATTGATTTGAGTTGATTTTTTCAACTTCACTTAGTTTGACCCAATGCATATGCCCATATATGGTGAGTTGACCTTTTTGGGAGGGAAATCACCCAATTAGCCTATAAATAGCCTAATTAGGTTTAATTTAATTAAAATAAACTATTTTAAGTTGATTTAAATTGATTTGAGTTGATTTTTTCAACTTCACTTAGTTTGACCCAATGCATATGCCCATATATGGTGAGTTGACCTTTTTGGGAGGGAAATCACCCAATTAGCCTATAAATAGCCTAATTAGGTTTAATTTAATTAAAATAAACTATTTTAAGTTGATTTAAATTGATTTGAGTTGATTTTTTCAACTTCACTTAGTTTGACCCAATGCATATGCCCATATATGGTGAGTTGACCTTTTTGGGAGGGAAATCACCCAATTAGCCTATAAATAGCCTAATTAGGTTTAATTTAATTAAAATAAACTATTTTAAGTTGATTTAAATTGATTTGAGTTGATTTTTTCAACTTCACTTAGTTTGACCCAATGCATATGCCCATATATGGTGAGTTGACCTTTTTGGGAGGGAAATCACCCAATTAGCCTATAAATAGCCTAATTAGGTTTAATTTAATTAAAATAAACTATTTTAAGTTGATTTAAATTGATTTGAGTTGATTTTTTCAACTTCACTTAGTTTGACCCAATGCATATGCCCATATATGGTGAGTTGACCTTTTTGGGAGGGAAATCACCCAATTAGCCTATAAATAGCCTAATTAGGTTTAATTTAATTAAAATAAACTATTTTAAGTTGATTTAAATTGATTTGAGTTGATTTTTTCAACTTCACTTAGTTTGACCCAATGCATATGCCCATATATGGTGAGTTGACCTTTTTGGGAGGGAAATCACCCAATTAGCCTATAAATAGCCTAATTAGGTTTAATTTAATTAAAATAAACTATTTTAAGTTGATTTAAATTGATTTGAGTTGATTTTTTCAACTTCACTTAGTTTGACCCAATGCATATGCCCATATATGGTGAGTTGACCTTTTTGGGAGGGAAATCACCCAATTAGCCTATAAATAGCCTAATTAGGTTTAATTTAATTAAAATAAACTATTTTAAGTTGATTTAAATTGATTTGAGTTGATTTTTTCAACTTCACTTAGTTTGACCCAATGCATATGCCCATATATGGTGAGTTGACCTTTTTGGGAGGGAAATCACCCAATTAGCCTATAAATAGCCTAATTAGGTTTAATTTAATTAAAATAAACTATTTTAAGTTGATTTAAATTGATTTGAGTTGATTTTTTCAACTTCACTTAGTTTGACCCAATGCATATGCCCATATATGGTGAGTTGACCTTTTTGGGAGGGAAATCACCCAATTAGCCTATAAATAGCCTAATTAGGTTTAATTTAATTAAAATAAACTATTTTAAGTTGATTTAAATTGATTTGAGTTGATTTTTTCAACTTCACTTAGTTTGACCCAATGCATATGCCCATATATGGTGAGTTGACCTTTTTGGGAGGGAAATCACCCAATTAGCCTATAAATAGCCTAATTAGGTTTAATTTAATTAAAATAAACTATTTTAAGTTGATTTAAATTGATTTGAGTTGATTTTTTCAACTTCACTTAGTTTGACCCAATGCATATGCCCATATATGGTGAGTTGACCTTTTTGGGAGGGAAATCACCCAATTAGCCTATAAATAGCCTAATTAGGTTTAATTTAATTAAAATAAACTATTTTAAGTTGATTTAAATTGATTTGAGTTGATTTTTTCAACTTCACTTAGTTTGACCCAATGCATATGCCCATATATGGTGAGTTGACCTTTTTGGGAGGGAAATCACCCAATTAGCCTATAAATAGCCTAATTAGGTTTAATTTAATTAAAATAAACTATTTTAAGTTGATTTAAATTGATTTGAGTTGATTTTTTCAACTTCACTTAGTTTGACCCAATGCATATGCCCATATATGGTGAGTTGACCTTTTTGGGAGGGAAATCACCCAATTAGCCTATAAATAGCCTAATTAGGTTTAATTTAATTAAAATAAACTATTTTAAGTTGATTTAAATTGATTTGAGTTGATTTTTTCAACTTCACTTAGTTTGACCCAATGCATATGCCCATATATGGTGAGTTGACCTTTTTGGGAGGGAAATCACCCAATTAGCCTATAAATAGCCTAATTAGGTTTAATTTAATTAAAATAAACTATTTTAAGTTGATTTAAATTGATTTGAGTTGATTTTTTCAACTTCACTTAGTTTGACCCAATGCATATGCCCATATATGGTGAGTTGACCTTTTTGGGAGGGAAATCACCCAATTAGCCTATAAATAGCCTAATTAGGTTTAATTTAATTAAAATAAACTATTTTAAGTTGATTTAAATTGATTTGAGTTGATTTTTTCAACTTCACTTAGTTTGACCCAATGCATATGCCCATATATGGTGAGTTGACCTTTTTGGGAGGGAAATCACCCAATTAGCCTATAAATAGCCTAATTAGGTTTAATTTAATTAAAATAAACTATTTTAAGTTGATTTAAATTGATTTGAGTTGATTTTTTCAACTTCACTTAGTTTGACCCAATGCATATGCCCATATATGGTGAGTTGACCTTTTTGGGAGGGAAATCACCCAATTAGCCTATAAATAGCCTAATTAGGTTTAATTTAATTAAAATAAACTATTTTAAGTTGATTTAAATTGATTTGAGTTGATTTTTTCAACTTCACTTAGTTTGACCCAATGCATATGCCCATATATGGTGAGTTGACCTTTTTGGGAGGGAAATCACCCAATTAGCCTATAAATAGCCTAATTAGGTTTAATTTAATTAAAATAAACTATTTTAAGTTGATTTAAATTGATTTGAGTTGATTTTTTCAACTTCACTTAGTTTGACCCAATGCATATGCCCATATATGGTGAGTTGACCTTTTTGGGAGGGAAATCACCCAATTAGCCTATAAATAGCCTAATTAGGTTTAATTTAATTAAAATAAACTATTTTAAGTTGATTTAAATTGATTTGAGTTGATTTTTTCAACTTCACTTAGTTTGACCCAATGCATATGCCCATATATGGTGAGTTGACCTTTTTGGGAGGGAAATCACCCAATTAGCCTATAAATAGCCTAATTAGGTTTAATTTAATTAAAATAAACTATTTTAAGTTGATTTAAATTGATTTGAGTTGATTTTTTCAACTTCACTTAGTTTGACCCAATGCATATGCCCATATATGGTGAGTTGACCTTTTTGGGAGGGAAATCACCCAATTAGCCTATAAATAGCCTAATTAGGTTTAATTTAATTAAAATAAACTATTTTAAGTTGATTTAAATTGATTTGAGTTGATTTTTTCAACTTCACTTAGTTTGACCCAATGCATATGCCCATATATGGTGAGTTGACCTTTTTGGGAGGGAAATCACCCAATTAGCCTATAAATAGCCTAATTAGGTTTAATTTAATTAAAATAAACTATTTTAAGTTGATTTAAATTGATTTGAGTTGATTTTTTCAACTTCACTTAGTTTGACCCAATGCATATGCCCATATATGGTGAGTTGACCTTTTTGGGAGGGAAATCACCCAATTAGCCTATAAATAGCCTAATTAGGTTTAATTTAATTAAAATAAACTATTTTAAGTTGATTTAAATTGATTTGAGTTGATTTTTTCAACTTCACTTAGTTTGACCCAATGCATATGCCCATATATGGTGAGTTGACCTTTTTGGGAGGGAAATCACCCAATTAGCCTATAAATAGCCTAATTAGGTTTAATTTAATTAAAATAAACTATTTTAAGTTGATTTAAATTGATTTGAGTTGATTTTTTCAACTTCACTTAGTTTGACCCAATGCATATGCCCATATATGGTGAGTTGACCTTTTTGGGAGGGAAATCACCCAATTAGCCTATAAATAGCCTAATTAGGTTTAATTTAATTAAAATAAACTATTTTAAGTTGATTTAAATTGATTTGAGTTGATTTTTTCAACTTCACTTAGTTTGACCCAATGCATATGCCCATATATGGTGAGTTGACCTTTTTGGGAGGGAAATCACCCAATTAGCCTATAAATAGCCTAATTAGGTTTAATTTAATTAAAATAAACTATTTTAAGTTGATTTAAATTGATTTGAGTTGATTTTTTCAACTTCACTTAGTTTGACCCAATGCATATGCCCATATATGGTGAGTTGACCTTTTTGGGAGGGAAATCACCCAATTAGCCTATAAATAGCCTAATTAGGTTTAATTTAATTAAAATAAACTATTTTAAGTTGATTTAAATTGATTTGAGTTGATTTTTTCAACTTCACTTAGTTTGACCCAATGCATATGCCCATATATGGTGAGTTGACCTTTTTGGGAGGGAAATCACCCAATTAGCCTATAAATAGCCTAATTAGGTTTAATTTAATTAAAATAAACTATTTTAAGTTGATTTAAATTGATTTGAGTTGATTTTTTCAACTTCACTTAGTTTGACCCAATGCATATGCCCATATATGGTGAGTTGACCTTTTTGGGAGGGAAATCACCCAATTAGCCTATAAATAGCCTAATTAGGTTTAATTTAATTAAAATAAACTATTTTAAGTTGATTTAAATTGATTTGAGTTGATTTTTTCAACTTCACTTAGTTTGACCCAATGCATATGCCCATATATGGTGAGTTGACCTTTTTGGGAGGGAAATCACCCAATTAGCCTATAAATAGCCTAATTAGGTTTAATTTAATTAAAATAAACTATTTTAAGTTGATTTAAATTGATTTGAGTTGATTTTTTCAACTTCACTTAGTTTGACCCAATGCATATGCCCATATATGGTGAGTTGACCTTTTTGGGAGGGAAATCACCCAATTAGCCTATAAATAGCCTAATTAGGTTTAATTTAATTAAAATAAACTATTTTAAGTTGATTTAAATTGATTTGAGTTGATTTTTTCAACTTCACTTAGTTTGACCCAATGCATATGCCCATATATGGTGAGTTGACCTTTTTGGGAGGGAAATCACCCAATTAGCCTATAAATAGCCTAATTAGGTTTAATTTAATTAAAATAAACTATTTTAAGTTGATTTAAATTGATTTGAGTTGATTTTTTCAACTTCACTTAGTTTGACCCAATGCATATGCCCATATATGGTGAGTTGACCTTTTTGGGAGGGAAATCACCCAATTAGCCTATAAATAGCCTAATTAGGTTTAATTTAATTAAAATAAACTATTTTAAGTTGATTTAAATTGATTTGAGTTGATTTTTTCAACTTCACTTAGTTTGACCCAATGCATATGCCCATATATGGTGAGTTGACCTTTTTGGGAGGGAAATCACCCAATTAGCCTATAAATAGCCTAATTAGGTTTAATTTAATTAAAATAAACTATTTTAAGTTGATTTAAATTGATTTGAGTTGATTTTTTCAACTTCACTTAGTTTGACCCAATGCATATGCCCATATATGGTGAGTTGACCTTTTTGGGAGGGAAATCACCCAATTAGCCTATAAATAGCCTAATTAGGTTTAATTTAATTAAAATAAACTATTTTAAGTTGATTTAAATTGATTTGAGTTGATTTTTTCAACTTCACTTAGTTTGACCCAATGCATATGCCCATATATGGTGAGTTGACCTTTTTGGGAGGGAAATCACCCAATTAGCCTATAAATAGCCTAATTAGGTTTAATTTAATTAAAATAAACTATTTTAAGTTGATTTAAATTGATTTGAGTTGATTTTTTCAACTTCACTTAGTTTGACCCAATGCATATGCCCATATATGGTGAGTTGACCTTTTTGGGAGGGAAATCACCCAATTAGCCTATAAATAGCCTAATTAGGTTTAATTTAATTAAAATAAACTATTTTAAGTTGATTTAAATTGATTTGAGTTGATTTTTTCAACTTCACTTAGTTTGACCCAATGCATATGCCCATATATGGTGAGTTGACCTTTTTGGGAGGGAAATCACCCAATTAGCCTATAAATAGCCTAATTAGGTTTAATTTAATTAAAATAAACTATTTTAAGTTGATTTAAATTGATTTGAGTTGATTTTTTCAACTTCACTTAGTTTGACCCAATGCATATGCCCATATATGGTGAGTTGACCTTTTTGGGAGGGAAATCACCCAATTAGCCTATAAATAGCCTAATTAGGTTTAATTTAATTAAAATAAACTATTTTAAGTTGATTTAAATTGATTTGAGTTGATTTTTTCAACTTCACTTAGTTTGACCCAATGCATATGCCCATATATGGTGAGTTGACCTTTTTGGGAGGGAAATCACCCAATTAGCCTATAAATAGCCTAATTAGGTTTAATTTAATTAAAATAAACTATTTTAAGTTGATTTAAATTGATTTGAGTTGATTTTTTCAACTTCACTTAGTTTGACCCAATGCATATGCCCATATATGGTGAGTTGACCTTTTTGGGAGGGAAATCACCCAATTAGCCTATAAATAGCCTAATTAGGTTTAATTTAATTAAAATAAACTATTTTAAGTTGATTTAAATTGATTTGAGTTGATTTTTTCAACTTCACTTAGTTTGACCCAATGCATATGCCCATATATGGTGAGTTGACCTTTTTGGGAGGGAAATCACCCAATTAGCCTATAAATAGCCTAATTAGGTTTAATTTAATTAAAATAAACTATTTTAAGTTGATTTAAATTGATTTGAGTTGATTTTTTCAACTTCACTTAGTTTGACCCAATGCATATGCCCATATATGGTGAGTTGACCTTTTTGGGAGGGAAATCACCCAATTAGCCTATAAATAGCCTAATTAGGTTTAATTTAATTAAAATAAACTATTTTAAGTTGATTTAAATTGATTTGAGTTGATTTTTTCAACTTCACTTAGTTTGACCCAATGCATATGCCCATATATGGTGAGTTGACCTTTTTGGGAGGGAAATCACCCAATTAGCCTATAAATAGCCTAATTAGGTTTAATTTAATTAAAATAAACTATTTTAAGTTGATTTAAATTGATTTGAGTTGATTTTTTCAACTTCACTTAGTTTGACCCAATGCATATGCCCATATATGGTGAGTTGACCTTTTTGGGAGGGAAATCACCCAATTAGCCTATAAATAGCCTAATTAGGTTTAATTTAATTAAAATAAACTATTTTAAGTTGATTTAAATTGATTTGAGTTGATTTTTTCAACTTCACTTAGTTTGACCCAATGCATATGCCCATATATGGTGAGTTGACCTTTTTGGGAGGGAAATCACCCAATTAGCCTATAAATAGCCTAATTAGGTTTAATTTAATTAAAATAAACTATTTTAAGTTGATTTAAATTGATTTGAGTTGATTTTTTCAACTTCACTTAGTTTGACCCAATGCATATGCCCATATATGGTGAGTTGACCTTTTTGGGAGGGAAATCACCCAATTAGCCTATAAATAGCCTAATTAGGTTTAATTTAATTAAAATAAACTATTTTAAGTTGATTTAAATTGATTTGAGTTGATTTTTTCAACTTCACTTAGTTTGACCCAATGCATATGCCCATATATGGTGAGTTGACCTTTTTGGGAGGGAAATCACCCAATTAGCCTATAAATAGCCTAATTAGGTTTAATTTAATTAAAATAAACTATTTTAAGTTGATTTAAATTGATTTGAGTTGATTTTTTCAACTTCACTTAGTTTGACCCAATGCATATGCCCATATATGGTGAGTTGACCTTTTTGGGAGGGAAATCACCCAATTAGCCTATAAATAGCCTAATTAGGTTTAATTTAATTAAAATAAACTATTTTAAGTTGATTTAAATTGATTTGAGTTGATTTTTTCAACTTCACTTAGTTTGACCCAATGCATATGCCCATATATGGTGAGTTGACCTTTTTGGGAGGGAAATCACCCAATTAGCCTATAAATAGCCTAATTAGGTTTAATTTAATTAAAATAAACTATTTTAAGTTGATTTAAATTGATTTGAGTTGATTTTTTCAACTTCACTTAGTTTGACCCAATGCATATGCCCATATATGGTGAGTTGACCTTTTTGGGAGGGAAATCACCCAATTAGCCTATAAATAGCCTAATTAGGTTTAATTTAATTAAAATAAACTATTTTAAGTTGATTTAAATTGATTTGAGTTGATTTTTTCAACTTCACTTAGTTTGACCCAATGCATATGCCCATATATGGTGAGTTGACCTTTTTGGGAGGGAAATCACCCAATTAGCCTATAAATAGCCTAATTAGGTTTAATTTAATTAAAATAAACTATTTTAAGTTGATTTAAATTGATTTGAGTTGATTTTTTCAACTTCACTTAGTTTGACCCAATGCATATGCCCATATATGGTGAGTTGACCTTTTTGGGAGGGAAATCACCCAATTAGCCTATAAATAGCCTAATTAGGTTTAATTTAATTAAAATAAACTATTTTAAGTTGATTTAAATTGATTTGAGTTGATTTTTTCAACTTCACTTAGTTTGACCCAATGCATATGCCCATATATGGTGAGTTGACCTTTTTGGGAGGGAAATCACCCAATTAGCCTATAAATAGCCTAATTAGGTTTAATTTAATTAAAATAAACTATTTTAAGTTGATTTAAATTGATTTGAGTTGATTTTTTCAACTTCACTTAGTTTGACCCAATGCATATGCCCATATATGGTGAGTTGACCTTTTTGGGAGGGAAATCACCCAATTAGCCTATAAATAGCCTAATTAGGTTTAATTTAATTAAAATAAACTATTTTAAGTTGATTTAAATTGATTTGAGTTGATTTTTTCAACTTCACTTAGTTTGACCCAATGCATATGCCCATATATGGTGAGTTGACCTTTTTGGGAGGGAAATCACCCAATTAGCCTATAAATAGCCTAATTAGGTTTAATTTAATTAAAATAAACTATTTTAAGTTGATTTAAATTGATTTGAGTTGATTTTTTCAACTTCACTTAGTTTGACCCAATGCATATGCCCATATATGGTGAGTTGACCTTTTTGGGAGGGAAATCACCCAATTAGCCTATAAATAGCCTAATTAGGTTTAATTTAATTAAAATAAACTATTTTAAGTTGATTTAAATTGATTTGAGTTGATTTTTTCAACTTCACTTAGTTTGACCCAATGCATATGCCCATATATGGTGAGTTGACCTTTTTGGGAGGGAAATCACCCAATTAGCCTATAAATAGCCTAATTAGGTTTAATTTAATTAAAATAAACTATTTTAAGTTGATTTAAATTGATTTGAGTTGATTTTTTCAACTTCACTTAGTTTGACCCAATGCATATGCCCATATATGGTGAGTTGACCTTTTTGGGAGGGAAATCACCCAATTAGCCTATAAATAGCCTAATTAGGTTTAATTTAATTAAAATAAACTATTTTAAGTTGATTTAAATTGATTTGAGTTGATTTTTTCAACTTCACTTAGTTTGACCCAATGCATATGCCCATATATGGTGAGTTGACCTTTTTGGGAGGGAAATCACCCAATTAGCCTATAAATAGCCTAATTAGGTTTAATTTAATTAAAATAAACTATTTTAAGTTGATTTAAATTGATTTGAGTTGATTTTTTCAACTTCACTTAGTTTGACCCAATGCATATGCCCATATATGGTGAGTTGACCTTTTTGGGAGGGAAATCACCCAATTAGCCTATAAATAGCCTAATTAGGTTTAATTTAATTAAAATAAACATATTTTAAGTTGATTTAAATTGATTTGAGTTGATTTTTTCAACTTCACTTAGTTTGACCCAATGCATATGCCCATATATGGTGAGTTGACCTTTTTGGGAGGGAAATCACCCAATTAGCCTATAAATAGCCTAATTAGGTTTAATTTAATTAAAATAAACTATTTAAGTTGATTTAAATTGATTTGAGTTGATTTTTTCAACTTCACTTAGTTTGATTGACCCAATGCATATGCCCATATATGGTGAGTTGACCTTTTTGGGAGGGAAATCACCCAATTAGCCTATAAATAGCCTAATTAGGTTTAATTTAATTAAAATAAACTATTTTAAGTTGATTTAAATTGATTTGAGTTGATTTTTTCAACTTCACTTAGTTTGACCCAATGCATATGCCCATATATGGTGAGTTGACCTTTTTGGGAGGGAAATCACCCAATTAGCCTATAAATAGCCTAATTAGGTTTAATTTAATTAAAATAAACTATTTTAAGTTGATTTAAATTGATTTGAGTTGATTTTTTCAACTTCACTTAGTTTGACCCAATGCATATGCCCATATATGGTGAGTTGACCTTTTTGGGAGGGAAATCACCCAATTAGCCTATAAATAGCCTAATTAGGTTTAATTTAATTAAAATAAACTATTTTAAGTTGATTTAAATTGATTTGAGTTGATTTTTTCAACTTCACTTAGTTTGACCCAATGCATATGCCCATATATGGTGAGTTGACCTTTTTGGGAGGGAAATCACCCAATTAGCCTATAAATAGCCTAATTAGGTTTAATTTAATTAAAATAAACTATTTTAAGTTGATTTAAATTGATTTGAGTTGATTTTTTCAACTTCACTTAGTTTGACCCAATGCATATGCCCATATATGGTGAGTTGACCTTTTTGGGAGGGAAATCACCCAATTAGCCTATAAATAGCCTAATTAGGTTTAATTTAATTAAAATAAACTATTTTAAGTTGATTTAAATTGATTTGAGTTGATTTTTTCAACTTCACTTAGTTTGACCCAATGCATATGCCCATATATGGTGAGTTGACCTTTTTGGGAGGGAAATCACCCAATTAGCCTATAAATAGCCTAATTAGGTTTAATTTAATTAAAATAAACTATTTTAAGTTGATTTAAATTGATTTGAGTTGATTTTTTCAACTTCACTTAGTTTGACCCAATGCATATGCCCATATATGGTGAGTTGACCTTTTTGGGAGGGAAATCACCCAATTAGCCTATAAATAGCCTAATTAGGTTTAATTTAATTAAAATAAACTATTTTAAGTTGATTTAAATTGATTTGAGTTGATTTTTTCAACTTCACTTAGTTTGACCCAATGCATATGCCCATATATGGTGAGTTGACCTTTTTGGGAGGGAAATCACCCAATTAGCCTATAAATAGCCTAATTAGGTTTAATTTAATTAAAATAAACTATTTTAAGTTGATTTAAATTGATTTGAGTTGATTTTTTCAACTTCACTTAGTTTGACCCAATGCATATGCCCATATATGGTGAGTTGACCTTTTTGGGAGGGAAATCACCCAATTAGCCTATAAATAGCCTAATTAGGTTTAATTTAATTAAAATAAACTATTTTAAGTTGATTTAAATTGATTTGAGTTGATTTTTTCAACTTCACTTAGTTTGACCCAATGCATATGCCCATATATGGTGAGTTGACCTTTTTGGGAGGGAAATCACCCAATTAGCCTATAAATAGCCTAATTAGGTTTAATTTAATTAAAATAAACTATTTTAAGTTGATTTAAATTGATTTGAGTTGATTTTTTCAACTTCACTTAGTTTGACCCAATGCATATGCCCATATATGGTGAGTTGACCTTTTTGGGAGGGAAATCACCCAATTAGCCTATAAATAGCCTAATTAGGTTTAATTTAATTAAAATAAACTATTTTAAGTTGATTTAAATTGATTTGAGTTGATTTTTTCAACTTCACTTAGTTTGACCCAATGCATATGCCCATATATGGTGAGTTGACCTTTTTGGGAGGGAAATCACCCAATTAGCCTATAAATAGCCTAATTAGGTTTAATTTAATTAAAATAAACTATTTTAAGTTGATTTAAATTGATTTGAGTTGATTTTTTCAACTTCACTTAGTTTGACCCAATGCATATGCCCATATATGGTGAGTTGACCTTTTTGGGAGGGAAATCACCCAATTAGCCTATAAATAGCCTAATTAGGTTTAATTTAATTAAAATAAACTATTTTAAGTTGATTTAAATTGATTTGAGTTGATTTTTTCAACTTCACTTAGTTTGACCCAATGCA
The DNA here is from genome assembly GCA_964019185.1 of Maratus speculifer. NCBI lineage: Eukaryota > Metazoa > Arthropoda > Arachnida > Araneae > Salticidae > Maratus > Maratus speculifer. The sequence goes on from CAXHSM010001712.1 coordinate 37,578, forward strand.
TATGCCCATATATGGTGAGTTGACCTTTTTGGGAGGGAAATCACCCAATTAGCCTATAAATAGCCTAATTAGGTTTAATTTAATTAAAATAAACTATTTTAAGTTGATTTAAATTGATTTGAGTTGATTTTTTCAACTTCACTTAGTTTGACCCAATGCATATGCCCATATATGGTGAGTTGACCTTTTTGGGAGGGAAATCACCCAATTAGCCTATAAATAGCCTAATTAGGTTTAATTTAATTAAAATAAACTATTTTAAGTTGATTTAAATTGATTTGAGTTGATTTTTTCAACTTCACTTAGTTTGACCCAATGCATATGCCCATATATGGTGAGTTGACCTTTTTGGGAGGGAAATCACCCAATTAGCCTATAAATAGCCTAATTAGGTTTAATTTAATTAAAATAAACTATTTTAAGTTGATTTAAATTGATTTGAGTTGATTTTTTCAACTTCACTTAGTTTGACCCAATGCATATGCCCATATATGGTGAGTTGACCTTTTTGGGAGGGAAATCACCCAATTAGCCTATAAATAGCCTAATTAGGTTTAATTTAATTAAAATAAACTATTTTAAGTTGATTTAAATTGATTTGAGTTGATTTTTTCAACTTCACTTAGTTTGACCCAATGCATATGCCCATATATGGTGAGTTGACCTTTTTGGGAGGGAAATCACCCAATTAGCCTATAAATAGCCTAATTAGGTTTAATTTAATTAAAATAAACTATTTTAAGTTGATTTAAATTGATTTGAGTTGATTTTTTCAACTTCACTTAGTTTGACCCAATGCATATGCCCATATATGGTGAGTTGACCTTTTTGGGAGGGAAATCACCCAATTAGCCTATAAATAGCCTAATTAGGTTTAATTTAATTAAAATAAACTATTTTAAGTTGATTTAAATTGATTTGAGTTGATTTTTTCAACTTCACTTAGTTTGACCCAATGCATATGCCCATATATGGTGAGTTGACCTTTTTGGGAGGGAAATCACCCAATTAGCCTATAAATAGCCTAATTAGGTTTAATTTAATTAAAATAAACTATTTTAAGTTGATTTAAATTGATTTGAGTTGATTTTTTCAACTTCACTTAGTTTGACCCAATGCATATGCCCATATATGGTGAGTTGACCTTTTTGGGAGGGAAATCACCCAATTAGCCTATAAATAGCCTAATTAGGTTTAATTTAATTAAAATAAACTATTTTAAGTTGATTTAAATTGATTTGAGTTGATTTTTTCAACTTCACTTAGTTTGACCCAATGCATATGCCCATATATGGTGAGTTGACCTTTTTGGGAGGGAAATCACCCAATTAGCCTATAAATAGCCTAATTAGGTTTAATTTAATTAAAATAAACTATTTTAAGTTGATTTAAATTGATTTGAGTTGATTTTTTCAACTTCACTTAGTTTGACCCAATGCATATGCCCATATATGGTGAGTTGACCTTTTTGGGAGGGAAATCACCCAATTAGCCTATAAATAGCCTAATTAGGTTTAATTTAATTAAAATAAACTATTTTAAGTTGATTTAAATTGATTTGAGTTGATTTTTTCAACTTCACTTAGTTTGACCCAATGCATATGCCCATATATGGTGAGTTGACCTTTTTGGGAGGGAAATCACCCAATTAGCCTATAAATAGCCTAATTAGGTTTAATTTAATTAAAATAAACTATTTTAAGTTGATTTAAATTGATTTGAGTTGATTTTTTCAACTTCACTTAGTTTGACCCAATGCATATGCCCATATATGGTGAGTTGACCTTTTTGGGAGGGAAATCACCCAATTAGCCTATAAATAGCCTAATTAGGTTTAATTTAATTAAAATAAACTATTTTAAGTTGATTTAAATTGATTTGAGTTGATTTTTTCAACTTCACTTAGTTTGACCCAATGCATATGCCCATATATGGTGAGTTGACCTTTTTGGGAGGGAAATCACCCAATTAGCCTATAAATAGCCTAATTAGGTTTAATTTAATTAAAATAAACTATTTTAAGTTGATTTAAATTGATTTGAGTTGATTTTTTCAACTTCACTTAGTTTGACCCAATGCATATGCCCATATATGGTGAGTTGACCTTTTTGGGAGGGAAATCACCCAATTAGCCTATAAATAGCCTAATTAGGTTTAATTTAATTAAAATAAACTATTTTAAGTTGATTTAAATTGATTTGAGTTGATTTTTTCAACTTCACTTAGTTTGACCCAATGCATATGCCCATATATGGTGAGTTGACCTTTTTGGGAGGGAAATCACCCAATTAGCCTATAAATAGCCTAATTAGGTTTAATTTAATTAAAATAAACTATTTTAAGTTGATTTAAATTGATTTGAGTTGATTTTTTCAACTTCACTTAGTTTGACCCAATGCATATGCCCATATATGGTGAGTTGACCTTTTTGGGAGGGAAATCACCCAATTAGCCTATAAATAGCCTAATTAGGTTTAATTTAATTAAAATAAACTATTTTAAGTTGATTTAAATTGATTTGAGTTGATTTTTTCAACTTCACTTAGTTTGACCCAATGCATATGCCCATATATGGTGAGTTGACCTTTTTGGGAGGGAAATCACCCAATTAGCCTATAAATAGCCTAATTAGGTTTAATTTAATTAAAATAAACTATTTTAAGTTGATTTAAATTGATTTGAGTTGATTTTTTCAACTTCACTTAGTTTGACCCAATGCATATGCCCATATATGGTGAGTTGACCTTTTTGGGAGGGAAATCACCCAATTAGCCTATAAATAGCCTAATTAGGTTTAATTTAATTAAAATAAACTATTTTAAGTTGATTTAAATTGATTTGAGTTGATTTTTTCAACTTCACTTAGTTTGACCCAATGCATATGCCCATATATGGTGAGTTGACCTTTATTGGGAGGGAAATCACCCAATTAGCCTATAAATAGCCTAATTAGGTTTAATTTAATTAAAATAAACTATTTTAAGTTGATTTAAATTGATTTGAGTTGATTTTTTCAACTTCACTTAGTTTGACCCAATGCATATGCCCATATATGGTGAGTTGACCTTTTTGGGAGGGAAATCACCCAATTAGCCTATAAATAGCCTAATTAGGTTTAATTTAATTAAAATAAACTATTTTAAGTTGATTTAAATTGATTTGAGTTGATTTTTTCAACTTCACTTAGTTTGACCCAATGCATATGCCCATATATGGTGAGTTGACCTTTTTGGGAGGGAAATCACCCAATTAGCCTATAAATAGCCTAATTAGGTTTAATTTAATTAAAATAAACTATTTTAAGTTGATTTAAATTGATTTGAGTTGATTTTTTCAACTTCACTTAGTTTGACCCAATGCATATGCCCATATATGGTGAGTTGACCTTTTTGGGAGGGAAATCACCCAATTAGCCTATAAATAGCCTAATTAGGTTTAATTTAATTAAAATAAACTATTTTAAGTTGATTTAAATTGATTTGAGTTGATTTTTTCAACTTCACTTAGTTTGACCCAATGCATATGCCCATATATGGTGAGTTGACCTTTTTGGGAGGGAAATCACCCAATTAGCCTATAAATAGCCTAATTAGGTTTAATTTAATTAAAATAAACTATTTTAAGTTGATTTAAATTGATTTGAGTTGATTTTTTCAACTTCACTTAGTTTGACCCAATGCATATGCCCATATATGGTGAGTTGACCTTTTTGGGAGGGAAATCACCCAATTAGCCTATAAATAGCCTAATTAGGTTTAATTTAATTAAAATAAACTATTTTAAGTTGATTTAAATTGATTTGAGTTGATTTTTTCAACTTCACTTAGTTTGACCCAATGCATATGCCCATATATGGTGAGTTGACCTTTTTGGGAGGGAAATCACCCAATTAGCCTATAAATAGCCTAATTAGGTTTAATTTAATTAAAATAAACTATTTTAAGTTGATTTAAATTGATTTGAGTTGATTTTTTCAACTTCACTTAGTTTGACCCAATGCATATGCCCATATATGGTGAGTTGACCTTTTTGGGAGGGAAATCACCCAATTAGCCTATAAATAGCCTAATTAGGTTTAATTTAATTAAAATAAACTATTTTAAGTTGATTTAAATTGATTTGAGTTGATTTTTTCAACTTCACTTAGTTTGACCCAATGCATATGCCCATATATGGTGAGTTGACCTTTTTGGGAGGGAAATCACCCAATTAGCCTATAAATAGCCTAATTAGGTTTAATTTAATTAAAATAAACTATTTTAAGTTGATTTAAATTGATTTGAGTTGATTTTTTCAACTTCACTTAGTTTGACCCAATGCATATGCCCATATATGGTGAGTTGACCTTTTTGGGAGGGAAATCACCCAATTAGCCTATAAATAGCCTAATTAGGTTTAATTTAATTAAAATAAACTATTTTAAGTTGATTTAAATTGATTTGAGTTGATTTTTTCAACTTCACTTAGTTTGACCCAATGCATATGCCCATATATGGTGAGTTGACCTTTTTGGGAGGGAAATCACCCAATTAGCCTATAAATAGCCTAATTAGGTTTAATTTAATTAAAATAAACTATTTTAAGTTGATTTAAATTGATTTGAGTTGATTTTTTCAACTTCACTTAGTTTGACCCAATGCATATGCCCATATATGGTGAGTTGACCTTTTTGGGAGGGAAATCACCCAATTAGCCTATAAATAGCCTAATTAGGTTTAATTTAATTAAAATAAACTATTTTAAGTTGATTTAAATTGATTTGAGTTGATTTTTTCAACTTCACTTAGTTTGACCCAATGCATATGCCCATATATGGTGAGTTGACCTTTTTGGGAGGGAAATCACCCAATTAGCCTATAAATAGCCTAATTAGGTTTAATTTAATTAAAATAAACTATTTTAAGTTGATTTAAATTGATTTGAGTTGATTTTTTCAACTTCACTTAGTTTGACCCAATGCATATGCCCATATATGGTGAGTTGACCTTTTTGGGAGGGAAATCACCCAATTAGCCTATAAATAGCCTAATTAGGTTTAATTTAATTAAAATAAACTATTTTAAGTTGATTTAAATTGATTTGAGTTGATTTTTTCAACTTCACTTAGTTTGACCCAATGCATATGCCCATATATGGTGAGTTGACCTTTTTGGGAGGGAAATCACCCAATTAGCCTATAAATAGCCTAATTAGGTTTAATTTAATTAAAATAAACTATTTTAAGTTGATTTAAATTGATTTGAGTTGATTTTTTCAACTTCACTTAGTTTGACCCAATGCATATGCCCATATATGGTGAGTTGACCTTTTTGGGAGGGAAATCACCCAATTAGCCTATAAATAGCCTAATTAGGTTTAATTTAATTAAAATAAACTATTTTAAGTTGATTTAAATTGATTTGAGTTGATTTTTTCAACTTCACTTAGTTTGACCCAATGCATATGCCCATATATGGTGAGTTGACCTTTTTGGGAGGGAAATCACCCAATTAGCCTATAAATAGCCTAATTAGGTTTAATTTAATTAAAATAAACTATTTTAAGTTGATTTAAATTGATTTGAGTTGATTTTTTCAACTTCACTTAGTTTGACCCAATGCATATGCCCATATATGGTGAGTTGACCTTTTTGGGAGGGAAATCACCCAATTAGCCTATAAATAGCCTAATTAGGTTTAATTTAATTAAAATAAACTATTTTAAGTTGATTTAAATTGATTTGAGTTGATTTTTTCAACTTCACTTAGTTTGACCCAATGCATATGCCCATATATGGTGAGTTGACCTTTTTGGGAGGGAAATCACCCAATTAGCCTATAAATAGCCTAATTAGGTTTAATTTAATTAAAATAAACTATTTTAAGTTGATTTAAATTGATTTGAGTTGATTTTTTCAACTTCACTTAGTTTGACCCAATGCATATGCCCATATATGGTGAGTTGACCTTTTTGGGAGGGAAATCACCCAATTAGCCTATAAATAGCCTAATTAGGTTTAATTTAATTAAAATAAACTATTTTAAGTTGATTTAATGATTTGAGTTGATTTTTTCAACTTCACTTAGTTTGACCCAATGCATATGCCCATATATGGTGAGTTGACCTTTTTGGGAGGGAAATCACCCAATTAGCCTATAAATAGCCTAATTAGGTTTAATTTAATTAAAATAAACTATTTTAAGTTGATTTAAATTGATTTGAGTTGATTTTTTCAACTTCACTTAGTTTGACCCAATGCATATGCCCATATATGGTGAGTTGACCTTTTTGGGAGGGAAATCACCCAATTAGCCTATAAATAGCCTAATTAGGTTTAATTTAATTAAAATAAACTATTTTAAGTTGATTTAAATTGATTTGAGTTGATTTTTTCAACTTCACTTAGTTTGACCCAATGCATATGCCCATATATGGTGAGTTGACCTTTTTGGGAGGGAAATCACCCAATTAGCCTATAAATAGCCTAATTAGGTTTAATTTAATTAAAATAAACTATTTTAAGTTGATTTAAATTGATTTGAGTTGATTTTTTCAACTTCACTTAGTTTGACCCAATGCATATGCCCATATATGGTGAGTTGACCTTTTTGGGAGGGAAATCACCCAATTAGCCTATAAATAGCCTAATTAGGTTTAATTTAATTAAAATAAACTATTTTAAGTTGATTTAAATTGATTTGAGTTGATTTTTTCAACTTCACTTAGTTTGACCCAATGCATATGCCCATATATGGTGAGTTGACCTTTTTGGGAGGGAAATCACCCAATTAGCCTATAAATAGCCTAATTAGGTTTAATTTAATTAAAATAAACTATTTTAAGTTGATTTAAATTGATTTGAGTTGATTTTTTCAACTTCACTTAGTTTGACCCAATGCATATGCCCATATATGGTGAGTTGACCTTTTTGGGAGGGAAATCACCCAATTAGCCTATAAATAGCCTAATTAGGTTTAATTTAATTAAAATAAACTATTTTAAGTTGATTTAAATTGATTTGAGTTGATTTTTTCAACTTCACTTAGTTTGACCCAATGCATATGCCCATATATGGTGAGTTGACCTTTTTGGGAGGGAAATCACCCAATTAGCCTATAAATAGCCTAATTAGGTTTAATTTAATTAAAATAAACTATTTTAAGTTGATTTAAATTGATTTGAGTTGATTTTTTCAACTTCACTTAGTTTGACCCAATGCATATGCCCATATATGGTGAGTTGACCTTTTTGGGAGGGAAATCACCCAATTAGCCTATAAATAGCCTAATTAGGTTTAATTTAATTAAAATAAACTATTTTAAGTTGATTTAAATTGATTTGAGTTGATTTTTTCAACTTCACTTAGTTTGACCCAATGCATATGCCCATATATGGTGAGTTGACCTTTTTGGGAGGGAAATCACCCAATTAGCCTATAAATAGCCTAATTAGGTTTAATTTAATTAAAATAAACTATTTTAAGTTGATTTAAATTGATTTGAGTTGATTTTTTCAACTTCACTTAGTTTGACCCAATGCATATGCCCATATATGGTGAGTTGACCTTTTTGGGAGGGAAATCACCCAATTAGCCTATAAATAGCCTAATTAGGTTTAATTTAATTAAAATAAACTATTTTAAGTTGATTTAAATTGATTTGAGTTGATTTTTTCAACTTCACTTAGTTTGACCCAATGCATATGCCCATATATGGTGAGTTGACCTTTTTGGGAGGGAAATCACCCAATTAGCCTATAAATAGCCTAATTAGGTTTAATTTAATTAAAATAAACTATTTTAAGTTGATTTAAATTGATTTGAGTTGATTTTTTCAACTTCACTTAGTTTGACCCAATGCATATGCCCATATATGGTGAGTTGACCTTTTTGGGAGGGAAATCACCCAATTAGCCTATAAATAGCCTAATTAGGTTTAATTTAATTAAAATAAACTATTTTAAGTTGATTTAAATTGATTTGAGTTGATTTTTTCAACTTCACTTAGTTTGACCCAATGCATATGCCCATATATGGTGAGTTGACCTTTTTGGGAGGGAAATCACCCAATTAGCCTATAAATAGCCTAATTAGGTTTAATTTAATTAAAATAAACTATTTTAAGTTGATTTAAATTGATTTGAGTTGATTTTTTCAACTTCACTTAGTTTGACCCAATGCATATGCCCATATATGGTGAGTTGACCTTTTTGGGAGGGAAATCACCCAATTAGCCTATAAATAGCCTAATTAGGTTTAATTTAATTAAAATAAACTATTTTAAGTTGATTTAAATTGATTTGAGTTGATTTTTTCAACTTCACTTAGTTTGACCCAATGCATATGCCCATATATGGTGAGTTGACCTTTTTGGGAGGGAAATCACCCAATTAGCCTATAAATAGCCTAATTAGGTTTAATTTAATTAAAATAAACTATTTTAAGTTGATTTAAATTGATTTGAGTTGATTTTTTCAACTTCACTTAGTTTGACCCAATGCATATGCCCATATATGGTGAGTTGACCTTTTTGGGAGGGAAATCACCCAATTAGCCTATAAATAGCCTAATTAGGTTTAATTTAATTAAAATAAACTATTTTAAGTTGATTTAAATTGATTTGAGTTGATTTTTTCAACTTCACTTAGTTTGACCCAATGCATATGCCCATATATGGTGAGTTGACCTTTTTGGGAGGGAAATCACCCAATTAGCCTATAAATAGCCTAATTAGGTTTAATTTAATTAAAATAAACTATTTTAAGTTGATTTAAATTGATTTGAGTTGATTTTTTCAACTTCACTTAGTTTGACCCAATGCATATGCCCATATATGGTGAGTTGACCTTTTTGGGAGGGAAATCACCCAATTAGCCTATAAATAGCCTAATTAGGTTTAATTTAATTAAAATAAACTATTTTAAGTTGATTTAAATTGATTTGAGTTGATTTTTTCAACTTCACTTAGTTTGACCCAATGCATATGCCCATATATGGTGAGTTGACCTTTTTGGGAGGGAAATCACCCAATTAGCCTATAAATAGCCTAATTAGGTTTAATTTAATTAAAATAAACTATTTTAAGTTGATTTAAATTGATTTGAGTTGATTTTTTCAACTTCACTTAGTTTGACCCAATGCATATGCCCATATATGGTGAGTTGACCTTTTTGGGAGGGAAATCACCCAATTAGCCTATAAATAGCCTAATTAGGTTTAATTTAATTAAAATAAACTATTTTAAGTTGATTTAAATTGATTTGAGTTGATTTTTTCAACTTCACTTAGTTTGACCCAATGCATATGCCCATATATGGTGAGTTGACCTTTTTGGGAGGGAAATCACCCAATTAGCCTATAAATAGCCTAATTAGGTTTAATTTAATTAAAATAAACTATTTTAAGTTGATTTAAATTGATTTGAGTTGATTTTTTCAACTTCACTTAGTTTGACCCAATGCATATGCCCATATATGGTGAGTTGACCTTTTTGGGAGGGAAATCACCCAATTAGCCTATAAATAGCCTAATTAGGTTTAATTTAATTAAAATAAACTATTTTAAGTTGATTTAAATTGATTTGAGTTGATTTTTTCAACTTCACTTAGTTTGACCCAATGCATATGCCCATATATGGTGAGTTGACCTTTTTGGGAGGGAAATCACCCAATTAGCCTATAAATAGCCTAATTAGGTTTAATTTAATTAAAATAAACTATTTTAAGTTGATTTAAATTGATTTGAGTTGATTTTTTCAACTTCACTTAGTTTGACCCAATGCATATGCCCATATATGGTGAGTTGACCTTTTTGGGAGGGAAATCACCCAATTAGCCTATAAATAGCCTAATTAGGTTTAATTTAATTAAAATAAACTATTTTAAGTTGATTTAAATTGATTTGAGTTGATTTTTTCAACTTCACTTAGTTTGACCCAATGCATATGCCCATATATGGTGAGTTGACCTTTTTGGGAGGGAAATCACCCAATTAGCCTATAAATAGCCTAATTAGGTTTAATTTAATTAAAATAAACTATTTTAAGTTGATTTAAATTGATTTGAGTTGATTTTTTCAACTTCACTTAGTTTGACCCAATGCATATGCCCATATATGGTGAGTTGACCTTTTTGGGAGGGAAATCACCCAATTAGCCTATAAATAGCCTAATTAGGTTTAATTTAATTAAAATAAACTATTTTAAGTTGATTTAAATTGATTTGAGTTGATTTTTTCAACTTCACTTAGTTTGACCCAATGCATATGCCCATATATGGTGAGTTGACCTTTTTGGGAGGGAAATCACCCAATTAGCCTATAAATAGCCTAATTAGGTTTAATTTAATTAAAATAAACTATTTTAAGTTGATTTAAATTGATTTGAGTTGATTTTTTCAACTTCACTTAGTTTGACCCAATGCATATGCCCATATATGGTGAGTTGACCTTTTTGGGAGGGAAATCACCCAATTAGCCTATAAATAGCCTAATTAGGTTTAATTTAATTAAAATAAACTATTTTAAGTTGATTTAAATTGATTTGAGTTGATTTTTTCAACTTCACTTAGTTTGACCCAATGCATATGCCCATATATGGTGAGTTGACCTTTTTGGGAGGGAAATCACCCAATTAGCCTATAAATAGCCTAATTAGGTTTAATTTAATTAAAATAAACTATTTTAAGTTGATTTAAATTGATTTGAGTTGATTTTTTCAACTTCACTTAGTTTGACCCAATGCATATGCCCATATATGGTGAGTTGACCTTTTTGGGAGGGAAATCACCCAATTAGCCTATAAATAGCCTAATTAGGTTTAATTTAATTAAAATAAACTATTTTAAGTTGATTTAAATTGATTTGAGTTGATTTTTTCAACTTCACTTAGTTTGACCCAATGCATATGCCCATATATGGTGAGTTGACCTTTTTGGGAGGGAAATCACCCAATTAGCCTATAAATAGCCTAATTAGGTTTAATTTAATTAAAATAAACTATTTTAAGTTGATTTAAATTGATTTGAGTTGATTTTTTCAACTTCACTTAGTTTGACCCAATGCATATGCCCATATATGGTGAGTTGACCTTTTTGGGAGGGAAATCACCCAATTAGCCTATAAATAGCCTAATTAGGTTTAATTTAATTAAAATAAACTATTTTAAGTTGATTTAAATTGATTTGAGTTGATTTTTTCAACTTCACTTAGTTTGACCCAATGCATATGCCCATATATGGTGAGTTGACCTTTTTGGGAGGGAAATCACCCAATTAGCCTATAAATAGCCTAATTAGGTTTAATTTAATTAAAATAAACTATTTTAAGTTGATTTAAATTGATTTGAGTTGATTTTTTCAACTTCACTTAGTTTGACCCAATGCATATGCCCATATATGGTGAGTTGACCTTTTTGGGAGGGAAATCACACCAATTAGCCTATAAATAGCCTAATTAGGTTTAATTTAATTAAAATAAACTATTTTAAGTTGATTTAAATTGATTTGAGTTGATTTTTTCAACTTCACTTAGTTTGACCCAATGCATATGCCCATATATGGTGAGTTGACCTTTTTGGGAGGGAAATCACCCAATTAGCCTATAAATAGCCTAATTAGGTTTAATTTAATTAAAATAAACTATTTTAAGTTGATTTAAATTGATTTGAGTTGATTTTTTCAACTTCACTTAGTTTGACCCAATGCATATGCCCATATATGGTGAGTTGACCTTTTTGGGAGGGAAATCACCCAATTAGCCTATAAATAGCCTAATTAGGTTTAATTTAATTAAAATAAACTATTTTAAGTTGATTTAAATTGATTTGAGTTGATTTTTTCAACTTCACTTAGTTTGACCCAATGCATATGCCCATATATGGTGAGTTGACCTTTTTGGGAGGGAAATCACCCAATTAGCCTATAAATAGCCTAATTAGGTTTAATTTAATTAAAATAAACTATTTTAAGTTGATTTAAATTGATTTGAGTTGATTTTTTCAACTTCACTTAGTTTGACCCAATGCATATGCCCAT
>CAXHSM010001713.1:0-31000 GCA_964019185.1 Maratus speculifer
ACCGACGATTCTGTTAGAGCTAATTCAGATACAAGAAATTCTCTTATAAAATGTTCGCTTGTCAATGACACTTTTCTATTTTTAGCGAGAAATTTTACTTGCTTTTAACACCATTCTACACTTTATATAGAAACTAATAGTATTTAGAATGGAGAGGAACATTTAAATTAGTTACAGGGTTTTTTTTTCTTTGCTAATATGAAGAAGACAGACAAATGCAATACAAAATTCAACTCTACAACCCTAAAATTTCTGTGGCGCTTTCTAAATACTTGCCTATCTTACGGTGGAAATGTTATTAGCTTCAGTTGATTATAATCATTAATTGTATTATGTGAAAAATATTCCTTTACAATTTTACATGTTTTCGTATAGAAAAAATTGACATTAAATAGAATTATAGTGAATTTATAGAACATGAAAAAATGAATTAAAGGGAATATTTGGAATATTTGAAATATGCAGAACCACAGTAGATTCATTGGACCCCATACGTATATGTATATATAAACCATAATATTTGATACAAATTACCACATTGAAACGTGGAAAAAATAAATTTATATGAATATAATCGAAATTTGTAGAATCTTCAGGCTTACAAATACTTTGGAACTACAAATAAAATGTGTGACTTGATCTTCGTATTAGCTATGAAAAAGCAAAATAATACAATTTTGGGGTATATATATATATATATATATATATATAATGCATATAATAGGTTGGTTGAGTGGGTAGGTGTTAGAGTACGGAGAAAGGGCGGTGTTGTCTGGATAAAGCGCAAAGGTTAATTTATACATAAAAAATTGAGAGCGGGAAATTCATATGTTAATTTGGTACAAAATTTCTATGGAATTTAATTGCAACCAATGTACGGATAATTGTTTAGTTATATATATTATATTATAATAATTTTAATCATTTACATTTTTAATTTGCACTTCACTTGTAATAAATGAGAGTACCCTATCACTACTCAATGTATAAGGTACTTTTATTAATTAGCCATTTTTTAATCTTTTATCATCCTAAATCAAGATATTGAGTTTAGCCCAGAATTGTCATAATAAATGTTATTTATTTAAATAATAATAGGGTAAACTAGGGTGTATGGTTTAATTTTTCTGTAATTACATAATTCTACTTTTAATTAATTTATTGATTTAATATGATGTGTACGATTATTAATTTTATTTTTTCTCCTTTTCAATTTTATGTCTAATTCAGCAATTTGTTGTTCTTTGTTACTGATTTTATTTCTCGTCACATTTTCTTTGTTTTTGCGACTTTGTAGTCTACGCGTGGATATAACTCTTTGTTATTTTCTCCATACTCACTGTGAATTACTTGGTATTTCTTTAATGATTTTGGTTTTATGTGTGTTGGTAGTCCCAAATTCATATTGTTTTGCTTTTTCATGGCACATACGAAGATGAAACCAAACACTTCATTTGTAGTTCCAAAATATTTGGGACCTGAAGATTCTGCTTTGGTTCAACAAATTCCATTTGTATTCATTTTAATTATTTATTTTTCCCTCTATGTTCAATGTGCTATAAGTTATTAAATTCATGGATCATATATTGTAATACGAATAATGGTTATATATATAAATATATATATTTAAATTTTTCCTCATGTTCAATATGGTTTTTTTCTATTAAATTCAAATGGTTAATATTGTTTACTATTAATGGTCTTATATATATACTTATATATATACTTTACGTAGTTTTAGCTATGAAGATAACTATTTATCACTTTCTTTGTAATTATCTACATTGAAAAGCACATTTGCATAATCATATGCATTAAATTTCGCCGAACGCTCAAAGTGAATTACCATTAAAGAGACATCTTATATTTTAATTACCCAAAGGAACGTCTTTTATCTATTTTTGATAAATAACAAAATTCAGATCAAGACGTTAATCGCTATTTAATTTCTCTTCGACATATCTAAGATACTGAAATAGATACATTGTTCACTTTAGGTATTTCGAAATAAACGTTTGTATGCTATATAATTCTACAATCGTCTAATTACAACAGTTTCAGATGATGAGAATCAGATTCTATTATCTTGTTTCGTAAAAAGAAATGATATGCAAATTTCTTTTCAAGTGTTTCATTGAATATTCACAATTATTTTAAACAATGGAACTATATCAGTCTGCCTTTCAACAACATATTATAATCCGTCTGATGCACATTATGTATATAAATTGTTTTTTTGTTATGGTTAATTTTTCTCATAATGAAAAACAAGAACGTAATTTTGCATTTACTGTTTTACAATTTATTAAAACATAATAAATTCTAAAATTTAAAATAAATTTAAAGAAATAGTTATATATATATATATACCTATATAATACACACTATATGGTCAAAGGTGACCGGCTACTTGCGATTTTGGACGTTTTGTTAAATATCTTTAAAAAATACATGAGGAATTATCCGTGAAGATTTTTTCCCGAAACCCCATAGGGAGTCTTCAACAAATTGAAAAAGTACGAATATTTTTTTTTTCATAAGCTTGCCAAAATCAATTCTGAAAATCATCGATGATAGAATAGAATCAAAATCCAAAATAAGCCCAAAATATTATAGGCTATATCCAAATATCCATTGATTGGTGTCAATAAAGATTTCACAATATAGCACGTAATAGTTATATTTGGATAAAACCCCTCATTTTTTTCTTCATTTTGGGAACAACTGATTTTGAGCTAATTCTATCGGCGATAATTTTCAAAATTTTCAAGCTATGTTTTTGAGGCTTTCACAATAGTTGCTCTATAAATCTCGATAAGATACTATGGAAATGAAATTTTGATATATTTCATGCATGCGTAGTGAAAAATTACTTATTAAAATTACTCTTTTTTCACACAATTATTATTATTTTTTAATTCTGATTAAAGGGTATTGCGTACAATGTCCTTTGTCATACTACTTCTGTCAAAAAAGTTCGGTGAATGAATTCATGACGGCCGATCTGGCAACACTAGGGAAAAAACGCTGCACCTACATAGAGGCAAGTGTTGGCCGTCTTCCCCCACCGTTGTTCATTTGAGCGTCGTTTATGTTCTGTGTAAGACGTGCTTTACGAAGTGCTTGTTTAGTATGTTGGTTCTTAACTGAGAACAGGAAAATGAACGAACAAAAGATCAGTTTCAAGTTTGTTTTCAAGATTTGCAAGACACCGAAAGAAATTCATGAGAGGTGGTGCAAATTGAACATCCACCATACTCTCCAGATCTCAATCCTCCAGACTTCTCCCTCTTTTCACGACTCAAACTCTCTTTGAAAGAGATTTGGTTATATTGCTGACATCCAACGAAACGTGACGAAGCTTTTGAACTCCATCCCCAAAAAAGACTTCTTATGAATTTCCCAGGACATGTATACCATATCTCAGCGGTGCATAGTTATGAAAGGTGACTAATTTAAAGGATGGTATGGTAACTTTAGATAATATTTCATCTACATTAATGTTACAGGACTATTCACCGAACTTTATTGGCAGTGGTATATATTTTGAAAAGAATATTTTTTAATATTAAAAACTATAAATTATAAGCAAAAAACTTGGGACTGTTTTTATAAAATTCTTATATTTTCTACGAGTATACATGCTGTCCTCGTGAAAGTGAACACAGTTTATTCGAATGAGCCACTTAACTATAATCTGCAGTTTAAATTAGTTTGGCAGAGTTTTGGCAGAGTTATCCAAAAGATATTCGTTCTTCTTCAATTTGTTGACAGTGCCCTATAGTGTTTCGCGGGAGGGGGGGGGGAATTTCATGGTAATAAATAACCTTTACTATTATGTTTACATATTTGCAGTTTCAGGATAAGTCCTAACATATTTTTCTAGATATTTAACAAAATGTCTAAAATCTCAAGTAGCCGGTCACGTATGCCAATATAGTGAGTATGCATGAATTGGAAATATTATGGAAAAATTATGGATTAATGAGGAGATGAATTTCAAAACCTTTTCCAAAAAATCAGTTTTCTTTTGAAATCGCGAAAAATTATTAAATTGGTTTTCATTGTTATCTAAGATTTTACAACTCCAGAAATACATAAATCTGCAGTAATGGTCAGAGAATTATATGAACAACTGAAAATTATGCACAAAAAATTTATTTCTTACCTAAATAAAATAAATTTCTACCTAAAATGCTTTTTTATACTAGAAATCATTGTAGAATGGAAAAACTTGAAAAATGCAAAATACGGATTTTTCCAAAAATAAACAAAATATACCATTGTAAAAATTGTACAAAATTATAAGAACAATGAATGTTTTTGCCTGAAAAATATTAATAATTAATAATCTCTTTCCTTCTTCTCAATCCTTTCTTTCAATGCGGACGTACTGGAGTTTGATAGCTCCTTTTCTTTCTTTCTAACCGATTACCAGCCGGCAGATCCTACCTGCCGAGTTATCCCAGCTTGACTGTTTAGATACCTGGTATCGGGGCGGGTGACTGCCTAATTGCCGCGTAGTAGCAATAAACCTGATTTCCTTGCTTTGCTTGCCATCATTTTCGCAGTACTTGCTTCTCGTTTGAACATACTTTGTTTCGTTTGTTACTTAACCTTACACCCTATTGTTTGAACTACAAATGACTGCTCAAGTTGGTCTCGTAATTTAGAACCTTGATAAGATGACGAATCCTTCACCTGGCAAGGCACCTCCAGAGATATAATTCACAGGTAACTTCGAGGACTTTGCACCCACGACGGATTTTATATGCACCAGACGCCATTAGCGTACATGACGGAATTTTAGCTGGCAAAGTGGCAAACCACTAAGACAAGTACCCGAATCGGCTATTTAGATTAAGTGCTTTGTTAGTAATTTTTCTGGTTTATTGCACATTGGATTAACTGTGTGATTTGTTGCCGCACACCTAGTACTCATCATATCAGACGAAATGGGGCTGGATGTTTTTGTAGCGTAGCTCCATAAGAACGTTCTTGGAAATTTTTCACCGGGCATTTTCAATGAACATGAGTTCTTGCCTTTTTTCATATTGTGTACCCTTTTTGTATACATCAGGTTATATTACGTAAGTCTTGATATAAACTTGATTTTGTGAGTTTTGGGTGTATATCGCCCAACAGATGGCACTGCAATTCTGCCTTTTCTCGATTTCCTCAATAGCTATATCTCAAGAACTAATGAATGGATTTTTATAAAACTTTATATTTCGTTAATCCTTGATATAATATGGTTTTGATTACTGTTTGGTGTAAATTGCCCAAAAGGTGGCGCTCGTATGTGGCATAATTCATGATTATCTCAAAAGCTCTATCTCAGGTACTAATGCATGAATTTTCATCAAACTGTAAATTAATTTAGGCTCTTATATAAATTATATTCTTTACTTTTTTAAGTAAATCGCTCAATAAGTGGTACTTCTGTCCAGTCTTTTTTATGATTTCTGCGACGATTCTGTCTCAAATACTACACTATCTACCAAAAAGTATTTGTACACTTTCAGTTTTTGACATTTTGTCAAATATTTAAAAATATACTGGACGGATTCTTCTGGAACTTCAGAAATATAAAGATTATGTTTCACTTTATATTTATTTACATTCGTTTGTTAAGCGGGTAATTAGGGGGCCGGTAAAAAACAAAGAATAATAGAAATATTTGTGATCGCCCTGTACATGAAAATGCACGAAACGACTTATCGCTTTAGAATACAAATATATGAATACAGTAGAATATGTACACTAATTTTTGTGAGAATAGCATGTATATTTATGGCGATAGAACGATTTTTTTGAAAAATTCAAAAAATTCTGGTATGTTTTTTGTTTATATCATGCTGGGTTTTTCACTAAATTTAACGCAAATTTCAGAAAAATTGGCAAAATGCAGTAGAAAAAATGTAGCGCAATTGGAATATAAATATATTAAATATTTTATGAAATATGAGTAGTTGTATAAAATAATTTTTATCTGCGCATGCGCGAACTAGAAAAACATTTTTTTTACATCATTTAATAGTCAATTCTATGGAGTGACTTATAAAAAAAATCCAATCAAATATCGTGAAAATTCAAAAAGATATCATTATTTTAGTGAGATGTTTTTACTCTGCTCTCTAAAAACGGCTGAATCTTAAGGGATTCTCCACAAATTGACATTTTTTAATAACTGACTTAAAAAAAAAATAGTATTGAATTAATACAATATCTAATACAATATTCCTGCTAATAAGTACTTGACAATTGTGATAGAAAAGAAAAAGAGCTTTATTCGCATTCAGGGCCAAAACTAAGAGAGGAGGGGGGAGAAGGGCATGTGCCCCGGGCGCTAGGATGAAAGTGTTCCAAATGTATCTTTCGTTTGGCGATTTTTTTCATGGCTATGTTTAGCATAATATTGTTAAAATTATTATATCTGGGCTATGCTAAAGCATAGAAAAATCTAATGATGATGGCTTAAGGTCCCTGCCCCTACCCGCAAAGATGCTCACGAGCTAATGCTATTCCTATGGGGATGCATTTTTCTAACTCTTTTGCATTTGGACATTTTTAAATAATATGTTTTGCATTAGATAGCGGAAACCCTTTTCAAGATCGCTCCGTGATTACTTTTTCAATTTTGGCGTAGATATTTTTATAATGTTTCTTTCACTTCCAAAAGCGGTTCTGAAAGTGAAACTAACTTTATAAAAAATATCTATGACTCAAATCGAAAAAGTAGTCAAGGAGCGATTTTGAGAGGGACTTCCGCTATCCAATGCAAAAAAAAAAAAAAAAAAAAAATTGAAAATTTCAAAATGCGAAAGAGTTATTAGAAAAATGCCTCCCCACAGGAATAGCATTAGCTCAGCAGTGTCTTCGCGGGCAGGGACAAGGGCCTTAAAGATCCTGTTGAAAGTAGAATTTTTTTGATTCGGTTTAAAGTATCAAATTGGAGTATTTTAATAAAGCAGAATACGTTATTTTATATTACATATTTTAAGTTTTAAAATAAGTCGGCTATTAATAAATTGGAGAAATTTTCTTTGTAAATATGCTTTGCGAAGGAGGGGGAAAGGGGTACCTTCAAAATCCACGTTTGCCTCGAGAAAAAAAGACTGGTTTTGGCCCTGTTCACATTTAATAATTTGTAAATCCTCCTCGAGAGGCAATTACAGCTGCGACTCTCCTGGGCATGCTCTCAACTAGTGCTTGTATTACATTTAATGGTATTTTATTCCACTCTGTTTGCACAAGGCAGGTAAGCTCTTTTACTGATTTTGGGCGTGTGTCACCCGCCTTAATTCGACGATCCAACTCGTCCCAGAGGTTCTCTATTGGGTTCAGGTCTGGGCTCTGGGCAGGCCACTCGAGTCGATGCACTCCATTATCAGCATACCAATCCATGCTGGACCTCGCTACATGGCAGCTTGCGTTGTCATCCTGGAAATAACATGGGTCCAATCCATAGTATTGCCACAACGTAGGAAGTACACTGTTGTCCAGTATATTACAGTAGGCATCGGCATTGAGCTTACCATGAATTGGGACCAAGGGTCCTAGTCCGAACCAGGAAAAACAACCCCAGAACATAATTCCCCCTCCGCCAAATTTAACTTTGGGCACAATACATTCTGGTAGAAGGCGTTCTCCAGGCAGACGCCAGACCCAGACCCTACCATCAGAACGGTAGAGGGTGAACCTTGATTCATCACTCCAGAGAACCTGTTTCCATTGCTGTACAGTCCATTGCTGGCGTGTTTTGCACCAACTTAACCGAGCTGCGCGGTTGGACTTGGTGATTAAAGGTTTATGGGCGGCAGCACGGCCATAAAAATTAAGCAGATGAGCTTCCTTACGGATGGTATTCATGGAAACAACACATCCTGAAGCTTGTTGAAATTCCTGGCGTATGTGTAACATTGGTTGGTTGCGGTTCTTCCGAATTTCTCTAGACAGAATCCGTCCCAGTTTCGTCGGTCTGCCTACTCTGGCCACATTCTGACAATCACCATTCAGCTTCCATTTTCTAATCACATAAGCCACAGTCGTTTTGGGGTAATTAAGCTCGCTAGATATGTCGATTAAAGATCGGCCATTTCGGTGGTACCCGATGATCACACCTTTCTCAAAATCAGACAGCTCTGTTCTTCTTGGCATCATGCATGCGATTGATGTCACTGTTGTTTTCGACACCACATTTAACAGTGGAGAACTTGACGTATTTCAGGATCGCAGATATCGGCATTTGCATAAGAGCCATTATCAATTATGTATCAATGGGTAGATTTGACACAAATGCTTCGATTTTTTATAATTATTTTTATCCTGAAATAGGTTCGTTCTGGTAATTATCTAAGAAAAGAAGTAAATCACCAGTAAAAAACGTAAATGGAGATTTGGCAATTTGCGTAAAATCTGACGTCATTCAACTGCTTTCAGAGACCAATTGAAAATCAGTTCACTCCTATCCACAATAACTTTCTGAATTTCCACGAAATTCGATCGGATTTTTTTATGGGTAGCTCCATAGAGTTGAATATTAAATTATGTAAAATGATAAATTTTATCGTTCACGCATACGCTGATTAAAAAATATTTCATAGAAATACTCATATTTTAGAAAACTTTTAATATATTTATATTTCAATAGCACCTTATTCTTTCTACTACATTTTGCGCATTTTTCTGAATGTGGCTTTATATTTGGTTGAAAATATTGCATGACATAGAACATTTTAGAAAATATTTAACATATTTATATTTCAATGAATTTTGGTGAACTTCCCCCCTCCCTTTTCTTCTTTGCAAAGCATCTGCAAAAGTATTTGCAAAGAAAAATTTTCTAATTTATTAATAGCCGACTTATTTTAAAACTTAAAATATGTAATATTGATTAAAGTAGTCTGCTTTGTTTAAAAAAAATGATACCTTAAAATCGTGAAACCGAATCAAAACGAAAAAAAAAATCTGCTTTATGCGGGATCCTTATGCCATCATCATTAGATTCTTCTATGCTTTGGTATAGGAGAAATGCTTTGAATGGGACGATTTTGACAATATCATGCTAAACATAGACATGGAAAAAATCGCCAAACAAAATGTACATTTGGGACACTTTCATCCTAGCGCCCGGGGCACATGCCCTTTTCCCCCAACCCTCTCTTAGTTTTGGCCCTGAATGTGAATAAAGCTCTTTTTCTTTTCTATCACAATTGTCAAGACTTATTAGCAGCAATATTGTATTAGATATTGTATTAATTCAATACTAGTTTTTTTTTTAAGTCAGTTATTAAAAAATGCCAATTTGTGGAGAATCCCTTAAGATTCAGCCGTTTTTAGAGAGCAGAGTAAAAACATCTCACTAAAATAATATCTTTTTGAATTTTCACGATATTTGATTGGATTTTTTTTATAAGTCACTCCATAGAATTGACTATTAAATGATGTAAAAAAAATGTTTTTCTAGTTCGCGCATGCGCAGATAAAAATTATTTTATACAACTACTCATATTTCATAAAATATTTAATATATTTATATTCCAATTGCGCTACATTTTTTCTACTGCATTTTGCCAATTTTTCTGAAATTTGCGTTAAATTTGGTGAAAAACCCAGCATGATATAAACAAAAAACATACCAGAATTTTTTGAATTTTTCAAAAAAATCGCTCTATCGCCATAAATATACATGCTATTCTCACAAAAAATAGTGTACATATTCTACTGTATTCATATATTTGTATTCTAAAGCGATAAGTCGTTTCGTGCATTTTCATGTACAGGGCGATCCCAAATATTTCTATTATTCTTTGTTTTTTTACCGGCCCCCTAATTACCCGCTTAACAAATGAATGTAAATAAATATAAAGTGAAACATAATCTTTATATTTCTGAAGTTCCAGAAGAATCCGACCAGTATATCTTTAAATATTTGACAAAATGTCAAAAACTGAAAGTGTACAAATACTTTTTGGTAGATAGTGTATATACATGGATTGTTGTCCAGTTTCAGATTCAGTTAGAACTTGAAATAAGTTGTTGCAATTAGATTTTGGTGTAAATTACCTTATAGGTGACGCTGCTATGTTTCATTTTTCTAGAAGTATTAACATGAATGAGAGAGAAGAAAGTTTTGGGATCGCCACATCCCACTAGTTTATTAGCGGATTAAAAGAATTTCTTTTTATCGAATAACATTGTTTTTATATCACTTTCCTTCTTTCATATAAATATATATTTTATTCTAATTAATTCAGATCGTTTTATGCTTTAGAAATTTCTACATTCTATTTAATTATATTTTTTGTAGCAATTCTGGCAAAAATATTTTTAAAAGAAGCTTTAAATATTAATCACATAAGGTCCAAGAATATAAAATGCATGGTAAATAACGATATGTCCAGAAAAGCAATAACGAACTACGTGACATATCACAGATATTACCCTATTTGTAAGTGATCGGACTAGCCGTAGTTTTCAGCTTGAAATTACAATCTGTCAGATTCCATGTTTATCTAAACTTGGAAGTTGGAAAATGGGAGAAATTTGCTTAACGGTATAAAACATAAATCTTAATTCAGTGATTGTGTGAAACTTAAATTAAAACCATTTATAATATTTTAATACTCACAACAGAGTAATTTTAATATATTTTTCATAAATATTTATCTACATAAACATTTTTCAATTTTTGTCATTTGCATGTTATTTATAATATCTATTTTAATGCATTTTTATTTTTGCATTAAAAATAGCAGAGTGCTTTGTAAGTAAGGAAATATACTTAAAAACCCAACTTTTAATTCGTTAAAGTTTTACAATTATTATATTTAATCTAATTTTTATCAATAAAACAAAAACTAAAGTAAATCATTTAATTACATGCAAAAATATTTGCATGATTTAGCAAATTAAATTTTTCGAACTTAATCATAATAATTAAAAAATATTCTAGATGTTCATTATAGCATGATAAAATATATATATATATATATATATATATATATATATACAGGATGTCTCTAAACTCATGGTACAATATTTAAAGCGTGATAGTGCACATCAAGACAAACATTATTAAATCGGACACTGAGGGTCCCAAACGTCTTCCGAAGGAGATAGGCGCCATTAAAGTTCAGGGTCGAAAAATTCAAATGAGTATAAAAAACAGAAAAATTGGTCGATTCGTTTGCGGTTTTCACTAAAACTATTCTTTATGTCAGTATTGTCTAGAAAAAAAAGTTATAAAGATAAATTTCAAAAAATGCCGATAGAGGGCGCTTTAGACTTTGCAGTAACGAACAACTAATTTTTACCGTTATTTTTTGCATCTCATTAAAATTTTTTAGAAGCTTAGACATAAACTTAAATTTTGAGCTCATAATCTAAATCGTAGGGAGTGGTTATGTAGCGCAAACTGAACTGTGGAGGGAGGTTCAAATTTCAAATTAATATAAAAAACAGAAAAATTGGTCGATTCGTTTGCGGTTTTCACTAAAACTATTCTTTATGTCAGTATTCTCTTGAAAATAATTTTAAAGATAAAATTTTAAAAATGCCGATAGAGGGCGCTTTAGACTTTGGAGTAAGGTACGACTATTTTTTACCGTTATTTTTTGCATATCATAATTTTTTTTAGAAACTTAGGCGTAAAGATATCTTTAAAAAATTAACGTCAGAGGGCGCCATAAACTTTAGAGTAACCAACAACTATTTTTAACCGTTATTTTTTGTATCTAATTAAATGCTTTTAAAAGTTCAAACTTAAATTTTGAGCTCAAAATCTGCATCGTTGTGAGTAATTAAGAAGCGGAAAATTGAACTGTGTTCGAGGGGTGGGGAGGGTAATATTTCAACTCCTGAACAAAATTCAATTTGCGTTTCTTAACCCCTCCCTTCGATTTAGAGTTTGAGCTCAAAAGTCTAAGCTTTTGCAAGCATTTAATTAGATACAAAAAATAACGTTTAAAAATAATTGTTAGTTAGTCTAAAGTTTAAGGCGCCCTCTAACGGAATTTTTTGAAATTTATCTTTAAAACTTATTTTCAAGGAAATATTGACATAAAGAATAGTTTTAGCGAAAACCGACCAATTTTTCCGTTTTTTATAATTATTTGAAATTTGAACCTCCCCTCCCCCATTGAACACAGTTCAGTTTGCACTACTTAACCACTCCCAACGATTCAGATTTTCATCTCAAAATTTAAGTTTGTCTAAGCTTCTAAAAAAATTTTATGACATGCAAAAAATAACGGTAAAAAATAGTTGTACTTTACTCGAAAGTTTAAAGCGGCCTATATCGCCATTTTTTGAATTTTATCTTTAAAATTTATTTTCAAGATAATACTGACATAAAGAATAATTTTAGTGAAAATCGCAAATCAATTGACCAATTTTTCCATTTTATATAATCGTTTGAAATTTGAACTTCCCCCCGCAGTTCAGTTTGCGCTACTTAACCACTCCCAACGATTTAGATTTTGAGCTCAAAATTTAAATTTATGTCTACGCTTCTAAAAAAATTAATAAGATGCAGTATATAACGGTAAAAAATAGTTGTTCGTTACTCCAAAGGCTAAAGCGCCCTCTATCGGTATTATTTTAACTTTATCTTTAAAATTTATTTTCAAAAAAATACTTAAATAAAAAATAGTTTTAACTAAAACCGCAAACGAATCGACCAAATTTTCTATTTTTTATACTCATTTGAATTTTTGGACCCTAAACTTTAATGGCGCCTATCTCCTTTGGAAGACGTTTGGGACCCTTAGTTTCCCATTTAATATTGTTTGTCTTGATGTGTACTATCACCCCTTAATGTTTGTACCATGAGTTTAGAAACACCCTGTATATAAGTATATATCAAGTATTAGCTTTAATAATTGTTGAAGAAATGTATATATGTATATATGAAGGATTAGCTTTTATAATTATTGAAAAAATAGTCGGTTGATATTTTTTTCTCAGATAGTGATATAAAATGTAAATTACATTTTGTGGTAACATAATGTTTTCATTTGCTATGTTATCCAATTATAACGTACTGATATAAACTTAATTATTTTGTGTCGTATTAATTTTTGTAATTGATTATTTAAAAATACAAATAAATCATAATATATCTTATGCATGTGTTCCAACATTTTCTATAACAACCATTTTCATTAAAATATCTAAAAAATTGAAATCAGATTAAGAAAAAAAATAAGGACAGGATTCTGTGACAATTTAATCTATCATTAATAAATAACATCATTTATTTCCACTAATGTAACTTCTTGTTGTTGTTATATTAATAAAAGCAATAATTATAATATAATAACTTTCGTGTATTATCATCATATTATAAAATTTAACAACGAGATTTATGTTCAAGACAAAAAATTATATGTAATTGTGGCTTTTGTAAGACAATTTTGCACTTGGGAATAAAAAATTTCCAACAGCTAAATTTTTGAATAACTTTTTGGCTCAGGAAGATTTTATTTTGTGTCTATGAGGGAACTGGTGCGTTGAAATGATGTTATATCTAATTTTACTTCAACTTGCATTGAAGAATAATTTAGTTCTTTACTACATATATTATATACAGGGTGCAGTATGTTATCTCTCGCCAACCTTTAATTTCTGAGACGTTGGTCGTAGACAGATAGTTCCACTTGCAAAACTGTTTCAAATGAGGTAACTATTCATATTGTGGTATTGTTTAATGTAATAAACCAATTTTATAAAAATTACGAAATCTAACTTTTTGTACCGTTGCCCACTCTCTATGTAAGTTAAGGTGAATTAAAGAAATGAATTAAAATACTGGGAAATCGAAATCAGGATACGTCTTTTTTTATGGCGAAACCACCTTTAGCCGGTATTGCATATCAGTGTACAACAAATGTGGGATAGAGGTCAGCTAAAATATACAGATGAAATAACTCTCTTTGATGATACCCTAAATTCGGCCACACTGGCTAAAGTTGGTCTCACTCTAAAAAAGAACATTGAACCAAGTTGATTTCGATCTCTAATTACCTCAATCCATCTGTTAATTTATTTATTTCTCTTCATTTCTATTCACTTATTTCTATCTTTTAAATTCTTCTTCAATTTCTTCTTCAATTAATTTCGTAATTGAAGTGCGTAATGTTGCACGCTTCTTTTTTAATTTTTCAATATTTTCCATGTTCAAAAACTTATAATAATAGCAAAAGGAATAATAAATTATCCATACCTTGATTGCTGCGGGCAGACGATTTTCTTTCTTTCTTCATCAGGCCAGCTTGTGGAATATTGTTCTAATAAAATTCAATGACGAAAACAGTTCATTATTTTCGAACTTTTCTTTTCGAAGTAAAGAAAAAAAATATATAGACTTTGGCTCGACGTAACCAAAATAATATGTTGCGGCGATGCGTATTAACGTAATTAATAAACTCACATGCTTTAGTAGATTGTAATGTACTTTATTTTAAGATATTGCGAAAGCGTTGCTTGCTCTTCAAGCAAAAACAAACTTCTTTTCCTCAATGAAAAAGAAAATCATGTGCAAAAACCTCAAATTTGGAAATATAATTACTCAGTCAATCTTTGTAGAATAGAAGTCACACAATTTTAGTTGCATCTATTATGATATGTGTACACTTTAACTAAATATAACTATAGGGATTGGGAGACAGTATTAATGTTAGATTTCGTAATTTTTATAATTTTTTTTACATAAAACAATGTCATATCATGAATATTTACCTCATTTGAAACGTTTTTGTAACTGGAACCATATGTCTACGACCAACGGTTGTGAAATTAAAGGTTGGCGATATATAATATATTACACCCTTCATAAAAATCACTTCGAAACATCAAAGCACTCAATATTTGCTGCAAGTGATAAAAAATATTTTGAAAAAGGAAAAATACCTTTTATATTTCACATTTTTAAATACTTCATTGTTTCCAAAGGCAACATTCTCAAGAAAATAAAATGATAAAAATATTTTCGCAAACAAATTTAAATTGAAAAACTAGTAAACAAAAACAAAGATCACACAAATAGAAGCACATTGAAATAAACTGTAATATTAATGATGGAAAAGGAACAGTAAACATGAAGTATTTTATATTATTGTTTCATAATCCTGTGTAGCATTTCTTTCTAAATTTTAGGGACCTCCATGCACTGTAAAACATTTGTGTAACGTTACTCCATAAAATTTTTAGCTCTGCTGCCTCCAATTTTATGGAGTGTTTTTTTTTTCACTTATATAATGGTGTAATTTAAACATATGCTAGTGGTGTAACATTACATATTAGTGTAATGTTACACCGGTTATATAGGTTAAACCGGTTACATCGATTATGCCACCAAAAATTGGGGGAAACTTGGCTGCCATCAATTTTATGGAGTAACTTTTGTCGGATGTTTTACAGTGTGGAGACATTGCAAATTGTCAATGCAAACATTATCACTGCGTAAAAAGATTTCTATTGATTCTTTGATGATGGATGGCAATTAAGATCGATAAATTATTCTATTATTTGAAAAATCTTTTTGAAAGTTTCTTTGTTACATAGTTCCCGAAGCTGTAGTTTTGTTTTTGTAATTGATGTTTGGTATGTGTTCTTTGATTCTTGAGCTTTCTATTTGTCATTCTTAGATGAAATTGTACCGTTCCATTAGGGGCACCATTGGAGTAGAACAGGGGTAATACCCTCCTCCCCCAAGAAATGTGATATTTCAGAAAATTTATCAATCGTCAAATGTCAGACATTAACAAAAAATAATAAAATGCTCAAACACAAAAATAATTCATCGGATTTGATTGCAATAAAAACATATACATTAAATAAATGCTTTAGGTGTAGTAATTAACAATTATCAAAACTTGTTCCTGAAGCTTTACTATTAGGCATTTCTGAAAGGTTACATATTATGTAACTTGCATTAATAATATGTTCTGAAGTTACATATTATTCTTCTTACTGCTGAGACCATTTCATTTGTTCCTTACCATACCACATGCAATAAATAGCCCTATTTGCTCACAGTGCCGCCCCACACCATGCTTTATTCTTACAATAAAGTAGACTTTTCGATTAGTGACAATTGCTTATGAATATGCCGGGGGTTTTTTAATAAACTGTCTGATTTTAAAAACCAATAAATAGCAAATGGTAAAAGCTATTTAAAAAAATCTTAGATTTACGTTATGTGAAGTGACAGGCGATTTTTTTTACTACGATTACGTGTTTTAGTTCAATCTCTCAGCGATATATGGCACTGTTGAAGATAGGAGTTAAATCGAGGGAAGTTTTTTACCCTCTCTCTTTTTCCAGCATTTATATATGGAGTAGATGTGAGTTGCCAAAATAATTTTGCTCTTAGGGACCCATTCCACATATTTAACCCATTCGTGCCTGAATTATTTTCTTCGTTAAAGTTCAAATTTTGCATTTTCCCACCACTTTTAAAGCAAGAAAAACTTTTATCTTAATTTATAGAGAACTTTCTCTCGAGGAAAAAAGTATTTATTTATACTCCTTTTTACTGGTGTGAAATGCGCTTTCTTGAATTTTTTAAAACTGTCCCGAAAAACGGAAACCAGGCACTAATGGGTTAGTCCTCTTTCTCATCAATGCTGGGAGAAGAGAAAGGCCAAAAAAATTCATCCTTGATTAGGTGTCTATTGCTTTCAGATTCATTTATTGCTGCTTTTTTAATTAAAACAGAAAATCGAAGTAAAAAAAACTGACATCTTACATAATATTCTACAAGATTTTTTTAAATATCTATCGCCATTTTCAAGTTCTGAACTTTAAAATCAGTCGGTCCATCTTAGGACACCTGGTAGTATCCTATTTACCTGACGGAACGACTATAACTATCTACTAGAAATAAACGTTATCAGATAAAATTCTTTATGTTAGGTTTACAAACTCTCGATTTTTAAAGACTTGTTTTAATATCTGCTTAACGGAAAATATAAGTAACACAATTATTGATTTAATCTTAAATATTAAATGGCTTCTTTTCCTAACCATTTCGAATTTTTCTCAGTTGTTCTAATTTTGAACTACTTCTAATTTAACATAACCAGTTGGAAATATTTTGTCACCTTATAAAGCATTATTCAATTAAATCCATTAAAAATTTTATTTTGTTTTCTATGTTTTACTGAAATATGTGCAAATTTATTTAAATGGCTCTTGCAACGATTCAAAATCTCATATTTCAGCATACATTGTTTAGCAAAATTATTATTTTGCATGAAATTTTCTAAAATATAAATTAAGAATAAATCACCAGAGTCTTGATAATGAAAATCGAATATCGCAAATTCCTTTTATTAATTCAAATCAGTTTCATGTTTACACTAGAATTAACACAAATAAGCATTTTCTTCTAGGTAATTCTCATTTAATGCAGACATGGGGAAAAAATCAATCACATTAATAGAAAATGTATTTGCGTTTGATATAAAGTAATTCAATTACTTTCTACTAAGCTCAGATGTCCTGCTGATTATGTTCTAATCTTTTTCTAATTATTGTCGAACTTGTTCAGACTTTTACAATACACTAAAAGACATTAAAAATAGATTATATTAATTACATTAACAAATTATTAATTTATTTATACTGAGTATTATTTATAATACTTATATTTGAATATTACCATAAATTACACTAGACTTTTTAATAAAAGAAATGTCACAATAATGTATTAAATTTACACTATGTCACAAACGATTTATTTTCCAGCGAGATAAGGTTTACTTATGACACAGAGATAGAAAAATAAATGTGCGCCATTATAAAAAGAGCCACGGTAATTCATTTATAATGAAATTATATAGACCAAACAAAATCCAATTTTTTTCTGTGTATAGTAAATTTTACAAAATGTTTTTTTTTCTTATTGCAGAGTTTTAATGAGCTCAATGACTAGTACAATCTTTAGAAATTGCACCGATGAATTTACAATAACATTGTATTTTTTTATTTCACGTTTTTCTTACATATTTTTTAAACTATGATTCAAAGTTTACATTTATTTTTTTTAATATACTTGTGTAAATGCTAATAGAAATCGTCATGGCGAAAAAGCAATGAATTATAGCATCCGAAATTTTAGACTTGAAGCAGAGATGAAGCTGAAGGTATACGGTAATATACGCCATATAATTTCAAGATAATGACTTATACTCTCTAAAGCTATACTGCGTATTTTCTTGTATAAAACTATCTGTCTCCGCAACGGCGACCCGCCAAACAGCGAACCTTCATCCGACAACCTAACTCCTACTAATACTCTGCATGGACTCTTATGAACCTAAATTCACTATATGTCAAAAGGGATAGCTAGTGTACCCCTACTGGGCTTCCACCAAGGCAGCCTATATGATGTTGTCCTGAAAACCTCAGCCGCCCAAGGAATAGCAGTGCCACCGCAAATCACTCGGACAGAGCTCCGATAATAAACATGACAGGCAGATCTCTACAATAGAACCCCAATCAGCTCAAGAAGCCTATCAATCCCTTTTCTTGATTCTCCGTCCGGGGCACACTACACTGTAAAAAAAAGGGTCGATCTACTAAAAAAACTTTAGTGATCCTTGTAATTACTAAAAAATTTTTAGTAATCTTAGTCGGTTACAAGAAAATCTGTAAGAATTACTAGAAAAAAGTTAACAACGAAGAGAGGCAATAGTTTTATATTTTTAATAACTATTACTAAAACTCACTGGGTGTGGCCTTGATAGCATAGTGGTTATAGTAATGGACTCCAGACTTAAAGGTCCCGGGTTCGATACTGGCCAGCGCCAAATACGCCCCGGATGCATGTAGTGCAAGTACTCGTTGGTAAAGGGATTATGAAAATCCTTCGGAATAGTTAGCAATGATGGTGCTGCAATCTATTGCAGTTTTGCCGAAAATCTTCCGCTTCAGAAGTCTGGATGCAGTTCGAAGGAACCTCCTGCCCTTTGGGCGCACGTAATGGTTATTAAAAATAATTTTGGAGCTGTTACTAAAATTTGCTTGGTGGCTCATACTAAAAAATTTTAAGTTAGTTATACAAAATTTTTTTTTGTTCAGTTTACAAAAGAAATGCTTGTTTCACTTGCAAAAAAAATGTTTGTAATGGTTACTAAAAAATTCTGTGGAATACAAATTTACTAAAAAAATTTTAGTAACCTCTTGAATTTTTTTTACAGTGTAGTGACCACACTGGAATAGATTCCTAAGCCTTACTAAATATTCCCAAAAGGAAATTGCTTTAGGGAGTTTTTCCAAGATGAAATGTTATGATAAGCAGAGTCCTTTTTCATGTAATACAGATGGAAAAGTGGAGGCTCCACTCTCGACCCCAACAAATGCGCGAAAAATCTTTCCCTGACGACATAGACATCGCCTCGGTTGGGAATGATAGACTCGGAGCTCCTGTGCACCATGTACTCTAGAAAAGCCTTATATGCGGTTCAAACTTTGAGACTCCAAATCACACTTCCTTACTTCGTGACTATCGTTGGTCACACAGTCTGTGGCATCGTTGGTGGACACGGATGTCTTATGACCACGCAATGATGACCGCTACCAGAAAGATAAAGAACCACTAACCATCCCTGAGAGATTGAAAATTTCCTCATATGAGTTGTAAGGACTCTCAGCTTTTTATTAGAGATCAGTAATTTGATACTTAGCTTCAGACACTGCTTGTCCTCACGGTTGGGCACAAAAAGCTCCAACAGCACATAAACACACAGGACTAATAGGTCAAAACTTTCTCCTTTAATTGGACTGCTAATGTATTAGTCAGTCACTTCCAGCATAATTCGAGCAGAGAAATGATTCTAGGAGGTATCCCGTAATCCCGTTCTCCCGGGGAATCCTGCTAGACTGTTATCCGCGGTAGTTGAGGACTGATTTCTTTTCTCAGATCTGCCTTAGAGACGGCACATAACTGCTCCAGCTTCAATGAAATCAGAAGATGAACCACTGATGAACGGAGCACGCCAGACGCTGTCCAATGCTCCCCCCGACTCCAATACCAGGAGTTTCTACATGGCTTTCCCACGCACATCGTCCACACCACGAAAACTCAGAACCTTGCTCTTTAGAATTTACTGTATCTTGGTTTCCACTTCAGGCAAGTGAGAGAATGTGCTCCTATCTCACTAAAATTCATTAAGAATTCTATAAGATGATATGAATTATCATCAAACGAATTCATTATATAGCAGGGGGAAAATTGTTTACGTCGTAATATAATTATATCAAACTACTTCCTATCTGGAGAAAATACACTTTATAGAGGTTTTCTACGAGTTACTTTCTGTATAAGTGTGTACAAATGCAATTGATCATACAGAGGACTGCACATAAAATAATTGTAAAGGTTATTGAATATGAACAACAGTAACTTAAAGACGGCATTTAAATGAACTATAAATGTACATTTTTGCACTCAACAACACTTAGTATCCTAAGCTATGTTTGTAGAACATAGATAAAATGATATACAGAGATGTAAAATGATATATAGATAAAAGAATATACAAATGATATACAAAGCATTGGATACATGGCCGACTGCACTCGATAATTTCTGGAAGTATGAGCTTAGTAGTTTTAAACATGTTTTAGACTTAAATAAATTTTAGCAAATTATTGGCGAATATATAAAGATGGCAAGTAAAATACAGGTCAATGTATTCAAGTATGTTTCCTTCTGTTAGTACTGAACGTAAATTTTCAACCTATTATAGATTTTTAACTTTTTAAAATATGGTTGGAAAGTATTTAGGAATTCGGTTTGTCTGACTCATTGGCCGTCTGTTGTCATTTTAAACTCTAACTTGCGTTATTATATGTGGATTGCTCTATAATTTATATATGTTACTGAGATTTACAGTGTCATGTTCCGTATTAATAAAAAATACATATAGTGTTCATAGTATATTACAGAGACACTGAAACGTATTCCGCTATTTTATGGTCGGCGGAAAATGTCTGAATTATGTAAATACGTCGTGCGTACAGTCGTCGTCTGGTCCTTCGATCTGTCCTCATATAGCAGAACAAAAAACCGAACAACCGAAACAAACCGAACCATTTTAAATTTAATGTAAATAATCGTTGAAGAATTTTATTGAGTCATTTCAAATTTTATAAAAGTTTAATCAAGAATAAAACGTACTTTAATAAAAGTTTTCTCCGATCTATTAAATCCTTTTATACATAATTAGGTTAATGATGATAAGGTATAATAGATAATAATAGATTGCCATGGCAATTACGAGATTTAATAACACTTGTTTACACGGTTTTTATACCCCAGCTGAAAGTTGTTAATTTATTGTGTATTTAAATAGAGTTATCCATAAAAAAAATAATAATAATCTGTCACGTCTGGTTTAAGAAATATTTATTTACTTAACTGGATTATATAATTTTGGTATTAATACTAAAAAAAATCAAAAATGGCTAATTTTTGCCTTTTTATATAATTATATGATTACTTTCTTTTGTAATGGACCAACAGTAATCCCCTAGCATGTTTTCATCCCAAAATCCATGATGTCGTTCTTGAAAAATCTTTAAACCGTGTTGAAAACGTTCTCCTTGTTTGTCATTCATGCTTCCTAAGTTTTCAGGGGAAAAACTCAGATGCGAATGCAGGAAATAAATCTTTAATGACATGTTTACTCCCATCTGTTGAAATGTTTTCAATAAATCAGCAACAATTTCTTTGTAATCTTCACTTTTTTTACCCAAATATTCTTCCACAAGCATTTTGAATGACTTCCAAGAAGATTTTTCACTAATACATAAAAGGCTTTCAAACTGAAAATCATTGATAATTTTACGGATCTGTGGGCCAACAAATATCCCTTCTTTCATTTTTTCCTCTCTAATGCTTGGAAAGATTTTTGTAAATACCGGAAAGTGTTTTGGTCAAGTGCTTTCACAAAGTTTTCCACGAGTCCCAATTTCATGTGTAAAGGGGGTAGAATAATGTTATTTGGATCTACCAATGGCTCGTGTTTGATGTTCATTTTTCCCGGAATATACTCGTTCCGAATTGGTCATTCTTTTCTTACATAATGATGTGGTTTTGCTTGGTTGTCCCACAAACAAAGGAAACAAGATTATTTTGTGTACCCACCCTGCAATTCCAATAACAAACCGATTACTTTTAGATTACCGCACACTTTCCTTTGGTGTTCTTTATACTTTATTAAATTAATTAAAGTACATATCGTTTCATAGCTCTCTTTACAATTTACTGCATGTCCTATTGGTATAGACGGCTTCTTATTTCCATTATGTAATAAAACAACTTTTAGATTATAATTCGAAGAGGCTAAGTATAAGTGCCACTCTGTTTTATCATAGTTTTGATTCATTGCATCAAAAAGTCCCGGGATATCAGTACAATAACAATATTCACCTTCTTTTTTGAAAAATCCCGAGTAAACTTTCCTTCTGTTTCTTGACAACATAACTTTTGTGCTTGGTGTTAATAAGTTCCATTGTTGTAGTCGAGAACCAAGAATCTCTGTTTTAAATTTCGATAATTGTAAATCTCTTATAAGATCATTTAATTCAGCTTGTTTATTTAAATGTGGGGTCTTTTCTTGAAGAGAGAACTCTTTAGAATCACTAGAAATTGATTTGAATTCAACATCACTTTCATTGTCATTTCCTAGTATATTTACATTTGAATTACCGGGTCAAACTGAACGGAGTAGATCTTTCGAGTGTAAAATGGGCTTTGTAACAGACGGAACTTCGGAATATATAATATTCGCCTTATTTTTTGTATTATATCCCACTGTCTTCGTAACACAAAAGTAACAATCATTTTCATGATTACTATGTTCTTTACTTAGCATTGGTGAACCAAATGAAAGATGTACGTTTTCTCCTGATGACCATTGGAGCAAAACGATTCTACAGCTTTCGCAAAACATATGAGGCACCCACTTTTTATCTTGGTTTGCAATAGGAAATCCAAAATAATGAAGATTTGCACTTTTTAACGAATCTACAATGGGTCTTCTTTTTTTGAAAATATAAACTGTCCACAAACATATCAAAAGCGATCAGAACTTTGTTTACATTTTCTACTCG
This sequence comes from Maratus speculifer, assembly GCA_964019185.1. Classification (NCBI taxonomy): domain Eukaryota; kingdom Metazoa; phylum Arthropoda; class Arachnida; order Araneae; family Salticidae; genus Maratus; species Maratus speculifer. The sequence goes on from CAXHSM010001713.1 coordinate 23,128, forward strand.
ACATTTTAATCCAATCCGAAACAAAATATTTGTTGTTTGAAGCGAATCAATGAACATTAAACTGTCATCACCACGTTGGGTAGTTAAAAAAAAATAATTGACTGCAGAAAGAAAATTGTTACATGATAGAATATTTCTGCTAACACTTTTAGGTTTAAGGAAGGTAGACTAATACATTTATATGCATTTCTTTCGGGGTATATAAAAAAAGTTGAAATTTGTAGACTAGTGTAATTAATAGTGTTTAGTTACAAAATTGATTGTATGATGGAGATTATTTCTGTTTAACTGAATTTAATATATATATTCGTAATAAGTTTTGTATTCGTCAATTTTTCCATAAAAGTGCAACAGCTATTGCATCAAGATTTGTGTATTTATAAAACTAGTTACAGTCCGAACGCACCAACGCACCACGCGTCCGAACGCGCCGGTAAGCCACGTTTAACGTACAACTGTCGCTTATTTTCTCTCTAGAAGAGTAGTTCTAAGCTGTATTTTGATTAACCCTGGTAGTACGTGAAAGTAATGCCGGTCACGTCAGAAATCCCAAAAATTTTAATTCATAAAAAAATATTTGAAATGGCAATATAATTTGTATTTATTTGTTATACAGTAATAACTTAACATTCGCGAGTTTTGATTATTCGCGACATAAAAAATGTGGAACATTTCAACATTCGTGAATACTTAACTTGGATTTTCTCGAATTTTGTTTCATAAAGAATATTTTTTACATAGTAAATTCAATTTGTTTTACCAGTTCTATGAACTAAATGACACCGGACACTTGCCTACATACTGTATATCCTATTGCACTACTGCATGGTGTAAATTGCAAGAACTTCAGCTCTTGTATTAAAGGGGAAAATATACATTGGAAAAAATGAAATACTCAAAAATGAGTACGTCGATATACTCATATTGAATTGAGTATGTTTGGAACAAAAATTATCACACTGCTTTATCAATTTTGAAACATCACATGTTATCAAATCCAAGCTAACGAAGCAATTAGAAGAATTGCTTTGAATTTAGAAGAATTAGAAGAATTAGAGAAGTTATCAAATCCAAGCTTAATGTTGAGCTCTGTAATGGTTTGCTTCATTCATACTGGCATAAAAGATGCTTATTAATGTAAATATTAAATTATTCACAATATTTTGAAACAATTTAAAAGCGCTTGCAAATAGTGCTCTTGTCATAAAAATATTCGATTTGGATATTTTGCTAATAATTTCCACTATGTTTTTTAATAAACAATCAATTAAACTTTTATTGTAAATAAATCTGAGCAAGAAATAAATGCTAGTATATTTTTACTTTAATTTATAAGTTAAGGGGCAGTTCATAGCGATTTATATTTTAACACAATCATAGAATAAAAAATGAGTACATATGTTTCTTAGTTTTGAGTACATTTGAATCGGAATTTTGAGTATGTTAAGTAAGGTACCCTGGGGTAATAACGCCAGGCGGGGTAATAACGCCAAGTGCTTATATTTTGCATAATTATGAAATAATCAAGTAAATGACACCCATGTGCTCTGCGCAGAAGGGTTTTGAGTCATATAAATCGCAAAAAACAGCTTCAAGTTAATTTGTTTCATTTTTAGGTTTTATTGTTTTTACAAACAACTAAAATTAACGCTTGATCTAAAATTTGCGAGATACGTTTTGTGATGTGAAGATTATGTTTTTATCCGGAAATACTTTGTTAATTACATAAATTTGTAGTGCATTTCATGTACTTTTAAAATGTTGTTGAAGATTTTGGATATCTTCTCGAGATAATTTGTAATTTAAAATGTACTGCACAATAACTATACCGGGGTAATAACGCCAACCCTTGACATTAATACCCCGGTTGATTCCCTACAGTGGCCGAGCTACATCCTAAATACTGATTCAAATAAACACAGTTAAAACTGTGCAATGTTTCTCATATTTCTATTTAAACGGTCCTTTTTAAGCAAAAAGAAGCTCACGGTCTGATATTCTTTTGCCTCATCCCCCCCTCCCACACCACACCTTTATTTTCTTACACTTTCACAAAACATTGAACATTTCAATAGCTTAGAATGCAATTTTTCAATTTCTAAGTTTGTAGAGTTTGTACTTTTAGAATTGGGCAATCTACATGCAATTATTCCATCTTATTTCATAGTTTTGTTTGCAAGGCGTTATTACCCATATAGGTGGGTAATAACGCCAAATAGCATGGGTCAAGAAAAAACGCCATTGCATTTTATGAATACATATCTGTTAAATTATTTTATTTTATATAGATAGTCAATGAGTTGCTGTATCAGATCCTATATTTGTTTGAAAAATACAATCTAAAACTAAGCCGTGAAAATTGGTAGAACCTTAACGTGGCGTTATTACCCCAGGGTACCTTACTTAAAATTGAGTTTTTTTTACTCAATTTTGACAAAACATTTTTTTCAGTGTATAGATCATTAATTTCCTTTATTTTTTATGCAGATTTTTTTTTAATTTTCTAAATTTTCCAATAATTAAATTTTTTATTGCAGATGAAATATTTTCTGCAAAATTTATCGTGGAAATTTTAGAACATCAACAACAACTTGTTGTAAAAACACTAGAATGCGATTCTTCCCTAATGAGGAGTCTTACATGTAAAATGAAAAATCAAAGCCATAACTTTTCCTTTCATGGAAAAATTTAAAAACAAGATTTGTTTTTCAAACAATCGCACGTCACTCCGTTTTTTCCACCATAAATTAGCAAATTATTTTTGTGCAAAATGTTTATAATTATCCAAATTTATTTAAAGCATGTTCTTTTAATATACAATGTTTAATAAATATATATATATTTTTTACTTCAATTGCTGTTCTCCATTAAAAATAAATAAATAAATAAAAATAATGAAACCAAACCTTTTTTAGCTCACTATTTAAGCTCTCTGGCTATCATAACCAGAGAGCTTATGTGCCCGCGGGTTCTGTATATGTATGTATGTTCGTGCGTGCGTACATACATGTGTACGTAACGCGATAACTCATGATAAAAATATCCGATCCTCTTGAAATTTTGTATATAGATATATCCTGACAAGGTGCTTCCCTGATTAATTTTTGGAGTTCATTCGATATGGATAAGAGGGGGAACAGGGGGCTCATGCCCCTCCCCTTAATTGATATAAATGGGTTTTTCATGCAGAATTAGGTTTTCATTCAAATTTTAGATATAGGATCATTCTGATGAGGCGATTCCGTGACTGTTATTAGGTGTTCATTTAATAAGTATAAACAGGGGGAACAGGGGTTCTTATGTCCCTTTCCTTAATTTATATAAATGGGTGTTTCAAGCAGAAGTGTCAGATTTCGTTCAAATCGCTGAATAGTTTTGGAAGTTTAATGGTTAAGTATAAAAGAGGGGGATAACTCCTCTTAAATTATATAAATGCTAAATGGTTTTTTATTAACAATTATCCGATTTGCTTTGAATTTTGGATACAGATTTTTTATATGATAAAGCATATCCTTGATAGTTTAGGAGGTTCAATGATTAAGTATAAAAAAGAGGAAAGGGGAGAGTTGTTTCCCCTTCTTAATTTTTTTTGAACGGAATTAACCCTTGAAAATATGAGGCTGTAATATACAATTAGTATGCGTAGCATGTGAGCTCAATGCCATCAGTTTAACTGGGCAATATTCATTTTATTATTTATATACACAGGAAGATAATCTCAACATTCGAGTTTTGACATTTGCGGCTATTTTTCCATTCGCAGGAATGTAAACCTTGCGATTGTAGGGGGATTACTGTATGTTTGTGATAAGAAGACTGCCAAAGAAATAAACATTTTTACATTATCTTGTTGAGTGAGTTGGGTCAGGGGGTGTGTTTTTAAATTGAGTTTATTCCTATATGAAAAACCTGACAAAGAAGTACGTAAAAAAAAAAGTTTGAGAAACGCTGCTTTAGAAAATCGCAAGCAGACATAGAATCTTTAAAGATGAATAATATTGGAAGCATAACTTCGTGAAAATAGGAACAGCAGGGAAATTTTGTAATCTGACAACAAATTGTCTTTTAAACATTAAAAAATAATAAATAATAATAAGAGTTTTATTTTAAGGTGATATTAAGAGCCCACACTACTGATTGAAAAAGACCAGGATGATGATGTAAAGTCTACGGGGCCGTTCTTTTCAAATATCTCGCTCAAGTTATCATATTTTGACGTGATTTTTTTTTTTGCATGGGATAGCTGAGAACGATCTGCAACCGGCCTAGATTTTACTTTTTTTGATTTTGGTTATATTTTTATTATTTTGGGATCGTTTCAATTTTATAACCGGTTCAAACCGGTTCTGAAAGTCAAAATATTTTTTCAATCTGACACCAAAATCGAAAAAGTAAAAACTAGGCCGATTGTGGATCGTCCTCAGTATCTTATGACAAAAACATCAAGTCAAAATGTTACAATTTGAGCGAGATATTTAAAAAGACCGCCCCCGTAGACTTTTCATTATCATCCGGGTCTTTTTCAGTCAGTAGTGTGGCGTCTTAAAGAATATGATGATCTTCAATGGAATGTGTAAAACTAAAAATACTTTCATACACGTACTCCTAAAAATATTAAATTTGAAGATGGATTTTTCAAATAATTTATTGCCCTTTTAAAGTAGCATCCTCTCCTGGCTATTTAAAATATTCATCTTGAGACATTACTTAATTAAATTTTTTTAAAACAAAATGAAATGGCTCAATTATTTTAACGATTGAAAGTTTTATTTCAGCTTATGTATTTGATGTAATACAAATTATACATATATTATTACTCGCGTACCTTAATCGTTAAAAAGCTTTATTAAAAAGCATCTTGCATAATTTTCCTATCAAATTCAAATCATTTTTGTATTTATACACGAATTAATGAGATTAGGGGATTTCTGTTAAGTAATTACGATATAATTCAGGCGTGTGGAATTCAAGCACATTCATAAGAAGTACATTTACATTTTCTATTAAGCATTTCAATTACTTTTTAGAATGCTTTGATTCTCTAATATGTACCAATCGCCTCCTAATCATTATTAAGTTCTATCAGATCTGCTCAACTTACTAAAAGGTAAACAAGTAAATATGAACTCATTTTACTTTAAATAATGATGATCTTTATATTGTTCATGTTTAATACTTATTTTACGCTCAAAAAGTATTTATTAAGCTGGATGAAATAAATATAAGTTCAAAAATAACTTAATGTAGTAAACTAATACTGTAAGATGTTTTCTTATATGAAATCCAAGTGTAAGAAAGCTTACGTAAAAAATCCGAGGCATACCGTGTCTTTTAATATACGGATGTTTTTTTTTTTTTTTTTTTTTTTTTTGTTACTTTGTGTTTTCAATTGAACCAATTGCACTAATTGCTTTTTTAAATGAAAGCTGCTCATTTGTAAATGTACCCGTAATACACTGGTGTAATAAATTAAGAGAATTTTTATATTTGATCTACGATCTCCAGAACTACTCGACAGATTTTAATCAAATTTGATTTGAACATAGGTTGATATAATGCAAACAAAATAGACATTCAACAGTTATAATATACTCATATATACTTGCGTAACACACATGAGAGTCTGAAAGTCTGAAGCAGTGGTTGCAGAATACACAAAAGAAATAGGTTAATTAGGGGTATGGTACCCTTATACAGCTATACAGGCCTCGCAGCGTGATGTCATACTAAAAATAAGGCATTTTATCAGTACCTGTGACAATTGGTCCCACTTATTCAGCAACGTTGTTTTTAGTTCCTGGATAATTCTCGGAGGGGGCTTGCGATTTGCAATTGCCCTCCCCAGAGTGTCCTAGTCATGTTCAATTGGGATGAGGTCAGGAGACCTGGCTGGCCAATCTATTCGACGAATATTTTCATTCTCGTGAAATTCGTCGACCAGAAGAGCTCTATGCGTCCTGTAAGATGAACTTAGGGCCCACTACACCCTGTAAAGTGCGGACATAGGGCTCCAAGACCTCATCCCTGTACTTCACACCAGTCGCAGGTCCTCTGTCAAAGACGTAGAGAGATGTGCGACTGTCTAAGATGATGCCTGCCACACCATTACACCGCCATGACCATAAGTGTTGATTTCATGAACATTGAAGGGTATGTAGTGGATCCCAGGCTCTCTCCATATAAAAATAGGGCGAGAATCCATGTTTAGGCTACAATGGGAATCATTGGTGAATAGAACGATCGCCCATTGCTCCATATTCTAATCACTATGCTGCTTGTACCATGGTAATCAGACTCTCCTGTTCCTAGACGTGAGCGTGACACAAATAGCCGGTCTTCTGGCAAACAACCCTTTCTCATTCAGGGTTTTGGAAACAGCCACTCTTGCTACACGGATTCCTGTGACTGCATACAGGTCTCCAACGAGCTCAGTAGCTGTAGCCCCTCTGTTACGCCTCGCTAAAATGGACAAATGTCGATATTCTATGGCCGTCGTGGCTCTTGGACGAGCTTGCTTAGGCTTTCCTGTTTTCATAGGTTACACACGACGCTGGGCGTTAAATTAAACTCTCTGCATATCTAGACCTGTGATTGGCCTGCTTCTAGCCTCCCCAGAATTCGACACCTTATTCCATCATCCCGTGAATTTCTGCATAGTTTTTTTTTTTACTTAGGTATGGTAAAAATTGTGTCGCATAGAGGAGTTCTGACCAAAAATACTTATTATAGCTTTTCGTTTTTCATATTTATACTTTTTATTATTATATAAGCGCCAAAGGCTATGATATATTTATTTTATAAATGAATCTGTAATATCTAAATGTTTCACTTATATTATTATAACGTTAATCCATTTTCCAGACTTTGAAAAACGTTATACAGTAAAACCTTTTAAGACGGCAATTGATCAAAAAGTTCATCTTTTTTTATGAATTTTTGCAATTGGAAGTATGGGTCTAGGGGCAATATTTAAGGAGATAGCATATTGTTTCGATATTTATGACTCACCCTGTATATTTTCTGCTTTCTGTATATTATTAACTTATTTATGTTTAAATGTGATAGTTTCCCTATTTATGGAACATTTTATTGCAATTTATCCACAGTTTAAATTGTAGATAAAAGCAGCATTTTTGTTTATACTAGAAGTTTGATATAAAAGAATGTAGAGAGAGGAATGGGACAACAATTAATTTTAATAAGTGTAAATTGCTAATAAGAAAATATTTTTAGAGGGTAGTATAATTATTATGCCATTGAAAGTACATTCATTTACTTCAAAATATAAATAAATCGAACTTATATATTTTTTTAATATTGTCTCTGACAAATACTGTATTTTCTTTAAAGTGAAGAAGATTATGCAAGTCTATATTTCAGCTCATACATAATCAACCTACAATATTTGTTTGATTGTATATATATCCGAAATTAGACTATTTGTGTTTTATCATTCATTGTTTTAAAGTTGGCCCATATCTCCTTGTTAGTGGGTAGGTGCGGAACACACTTTCAAATTTTCAATTACTTTAATTATAAAAATGTTGTTCAAAATTATATTTCTATTATGTTTCAAAGACATTTGAAAGTGTTTCTTTTCTCTCATAAACCGAAAATTTTGTTTTTGTGTCAAACAAAGCTGATTTTCTTATTTTTTGTAAAACAATGTCCCATTCCTTCCACTCTCCCCTACTACAAACGTTCAATATGTGTTTCCTTATCCACCCGGGAAACATCTCAAGGGTAATCTTTTTTCAAGCATACATTCAATAGCATACACCTGTCAATAGGGTAGAGCGAAAAAAATTATTTTTTAAAAATCAAAAACGGGTAGGTGCCAAAAGTTGCCTTTATACTAGTACATCAACTGTGT
>CAXHSM010001715.1:0-22000 GCA_964019185.1 Maratus speculifer
GAGAGATCTATACTTTTTAATGTCTGTTGATGCATAAAACATAGATTGATACATAAAACACATATACAACATGAGAGAAACATACACCTACTAACATGTATATATAATAACATATACATATATCTAAACAATTGTATTAATTACGTAAGAGAGATCTATACTTTTTAAAAACTTACTTGTATTCACATCTTTCTAAAAAATATCACAGAAAACAAAAATGAGCTAGAGTAAACAAGTTGTTAGATATTAAACTGTTTTGATACTATTATTCTAGATAATGTGTATTTTAGTAGATTGATAACAGCAGTGTTAGATAATTGAGTTCTGCGATAAGAAGGAAGATGAGTCTGATCAATTAAGCATTGCTCTCAATTGCTCATTGCTCATCACGCATCACGCCTGTGGCCGCAGAACTCTCCTTTATCTACTACTTCCATGCTCAATTGATGCATTTTTTATGGCATATTATTATTTTTGTATTATTTAAATATTTACATGCATTGTACTGTTACATTACATTATGTTTCTGTAATAACTATTTTAAATCGAATTACTTTTTAATAAATATTCCGCAAAATCGTTTTTCATTATTCTTCGAAAATATCCCATATATTAAATGTATAAATAAGGTTTTATGGGGCTTTTCTCCTTTTGCTTTTGCTTTATTTGAGTTTCATTGAAGCTTAAGATTGATTAAAGAAAAAATTAATTTTCTCTTTGATATGCAAAATAAAATACACACATGCACGCAAGAAACAACAAAAAAAAAAAAAGCTTTTTTAACTTATAATTATTTTTATCTTTATTTTTTTATGTAAAATTATCTATTTTCTTTAATAATTTGAAACAAACTGCGTTTCACATTTATAAAAAAAAATAAATAGTATGAAAATTTAAGAGCTGAAGATTATCTTCGAAGATTCTTTGAAAAGATAATCATTTCACGTGTAAAAAATAAAAAATAAAATCCCAAGTCGTGGACTATTAAATAAATTAATATTGCTGATTATTACTATTTTTTTAACCTAAGTTGTTTTACCTAAGAAATGAGAGAATGACAGATAAAAAGTATTAAATTCTTAATTGATTCATCAATGAATGTGCCGTCTCGTCTAAATAAAGTTAGTTATATTTTTAAATAAAGTATCCTAAACAAAGGCTATATGTAAAATTATTTATAACTAATATGAAGAATCAAATGTTTTTTAAGAGTCTTCTCCCCTCCCTCCTCTTCCTCCCACCCGCGCTCAGCAATATGCAATTTTGTGAAGATTTCACGAAGTCATTTTTTATATATAAAAGTATGAAGTTTGCAATAATTGAAATTGACATTGTTAAACCTTTAAGGGATCTGTCTCTGCCCGCGGAGGCACTCGCGAGCTAATGCTATTCCTATTGGGAGGCATTTTTCTAATAATTCTTTAGCATTTTGACATTTTTTAAAATTTTTAATTATTTATTTATTTATTTTTTAGCATTGGATAACTGAGGTTCCTTTCAAGATCGCTCCTTGATTACTTTTTCGATTTTGATCGCAGATATTTCTTATAAAACTACTTTCTCTTTCAGAACCGGTTCAGAAAGTGAAAGTAACTTTATAAAAAATATCTGCGACCAAAATCAAAAAAGTAATCAAGAAATGATCTTGAGAGGGACCTCCGCTATCCAATGCAAATAAAATTATTTAAAAATGTCAAAATGCGAAAGAGTTATTAGAAAAATGCCTCCCCATAAGAATAGCATTAACTCGCGATTGTCTTCGCGGGCAGAGAGAGAACCCTTAATTAAGAGAGTCTTAATTTCACTGGAGACCGGCTAACTGCTCCTATGCGGACTCTTCTTTTCCTTCCCCTATATGAAGTGCGCTTGGCGTCATAGGGATCGGATGTCATTTATATACCCTCCATCTAAAAGCAATATTTAATCAATCTCATAGTGACATTTTTCATTATAAATCAAAATAAATTTAAATAACAGAAATAAATCCGTATATTTATTATTGGCACAACTTTATACTAGGAGTTTCCATCAATAATGAGAGGTGTTTTCGGTGCTCTCTGATTTGCGATAAGCTGTCTCGATTGTCAATTTTCTTTCTGATCACAACTAAAATTTCACATATTGTTCAACACAAAAACATTTTTAGGGAGGTCTTACACGGCTTATGGATACAAGTAAAACGTATTTTCTTAAAACTAGCATAAATTATCATTTCGTTTAAAATTTAAAAAAAAAAAAAAAAAAAAAGTGCTTGTAAGCTTTTTTTTTTTTTTCAGTAACATCCCAAATATTTCTGGGAACGATGTTCCCACTCGTTCCCACCCAATTACAGCACTGAAAATATGAATACACGAAAAAAATAATTGTATGTTCTCACTACAAATGCGCGCGAGAAAATTGTGCCTTCTCAGACAAATAACAACACATAACGACATACCATCTACATCATATTTCACATCCATTAGTGTAGTATTGCGTTTTATATTTTTTAGTGTCCTTTTACGAATAAATTTATTTTTTTAATTAAGAATGCATTTTATTTAATAAGAATTACACATTAATTTTATTAAGAGGCACTTTCCTTTTTTGTTTTATGAAAAAATTGCGGATGATAGCAAAAAATAATGTTATATCTTTGATTAGCGTGTCCAATTTACTAAGAAAAATGTGCTATTCTACAAACCCCAGATTTGTGTTGATCTGTGTAATCGTTGGAACACCTCGAAAGAGCTAGCAAAATTTGATAAGCTCGGTGGCAGTTTGCACCGGACCCATTTAAATCAGAAGTCCCCTTTTTTTCGTAGTAAATACTGTAAGTATCCTCTACTTGAGGAATTATAGTTCATTTTAATATTTTATTTGTATTTATTGAATTGAATATCTTATAAGATGTAATGCAATGCTAAAGGAATGCAGACCATATATAAGTATTGTGATTATTATCGCCAAGATTTACTATGGTTGGATTTGTGGTCAGAAGACTTTTTGAAAAAAAATCTCTTTAAGGCAACCCTCAATACAATGACGGATTGCTTATCTCACCCCCCTTCGAGCGCACTTCATACAGGTAGGGTCGAAGTTGTGGACGCAGTTTATGATCTCCTCCTACTGGCAGGCGCACTTGATGTACACCCAATTTGAGACTTATTTTGTCAATCTAGATGAATTTCGATATTGGTATAATAATATATACTTCTGGGTATAGAACTTGAAATACACAGTTTATGGCATTCATTTAATTCTTTAAGGTGTTTGTATGCATTAGTTATCTAGTTACATAAGTGTAAAATATGTACGTACCGTAATTTCGGGTGTATAAGCCGCAGCTCAAACAATTCTTTTTCGACCCAGAATTTTTTAAAAAACAAATATAACTAGTCAGATCGCCGTAAATATTTCTCTTCAATCACTAAATAAGATTTCTGGGTTCAAAAAGAATTGTTTGATCCGCGGCTTATACACCCGAAATTACGGTATATGTGTGGTGTATGCTCTACGTAACTCTGGTATTGTAAAATAAATTTAATATAGTTTTGTTTGAAAAGGTACACATTGGTTGTCAAGTAGATCTTATCCAGATCTCAAACGTACACAAAGACTGAACTGTTGGACTTTTTATGCACTTATAAAGTTTTGAAATTCTAATTTATTATTAATCTTTGCAAATTAAACTGCAATTCCTATAGTTTTTTACTGAAAAACTAATTGCCGCTATAAAATTGTATTTTGATTTCGCATATTTGAAGTTTATAGAAGTCGATTGCCGTTAAAAAAACTATAGGTTACAATTCCGATTTTTTTTTTTTTTTTTTTTTTTTTTCTTCGATAATATGCATTTTTTAACTAATTTTCGAAAAAATATCTATTCTAATCAGGAGTTCTTTAAACAACTATCGATTTTCTAAAGCTTCAAATACATAAATCCAAAATTTCAGCTCATTTTGCCAAATATTTTTTGAGTTGAATTAAAAAAACTAACGACATTACAATCTGTTTTGGAACGACTAAAGGTGAATCAAACATTAGGAATCAAAACTTTAAAGCTTCATAATTCCTAACAACGTAGACATTTTTTTTTTTTTTTTTTGGATATTTTAAAGCAAACTTTTCCGAAAAAGCAAAATATGATATCAAAATTACGTGTTCATGTTAAAAATTTCAGAGTTTGATAAAATTTTGCTATGAAGAACTCATAAATATATTTTATACATACACACATAATTAGCAATCGAGTGGCTATGACCGTTTTACTATGCCAATTTGAGAATTAACTGCATAGAGTCTGTTCTTTGTCTGGCCACTGTAATATGCCATTTAACTTTTTTCATGGTAAAATATCAGTGCCTGATTATTACAGGGACCAACAAATAAAACAATCACTGGCTCTAACTTTTAAGTGGCAGAAAAGTCTAATAAACATGAACACTTGATTCTTTACAATTTATTATATTTATTTTTATTTTAAAGTGATACAAATTGAGATTGCAAAAGTGTCACAAGACATCCTACATGAATCTTTGTCCCCAACAACACTTCCCGTTTATACAGCTGTATTTCAATTAAAACACATTTTTGTCAGGAACAACTGCATCATGGATGGAAAATAATTTAATGCACATCCATTTCTACACTGAGTTTTAAATTTTTTATTGATTTCCATTTAAAATAATACCTTTTTAATTACGCATATGCGTTTATTTGCAAGTACAGACAATTACACGAGGAAAGACCACCTTAACATTATAATTGACAACTCCTTCTTTGTACAAAAAAAAAAAAAAAAAAAAAAAAAAAAAAAAAAAAAAAATACAATTTTAGAAGGGATTATTCATTTTCCTTTTTTTCAGATTCCCTTTTACGTATGATTATGCCAGCGGGGAATATAAACTCTTGTTAAACTACAGCAACTAAACCTTTCCTAATACTTATCGTATGTAAATTAATATTTTGGGCAATTTTTATCTTACTATGATCTTCCGAAATAAAATAAATAAATAAAATCCTATAGAAAAGGACTGGTCAGGGTTTCACAGCTTAACCACAAATTTCAATGCCGATTCTATGCGCAGTGAAATTTATAACACTGCTTACGAATCCCGATTCTTTTGGAATCCCTGCGAAAATTGAGAAGTAAACTTTGGACACAATGGCCTAACCTTGTTGTTATAAAAGATTCGCAGACGTATCCATCTCGCGAATACACCAAGGGACGGCAGTTAAGAAAAGCCCCCCGAAAACTACCCCATTAGCCTTCTTTCTCACTAGTATTGTGTCGGTCTTCTATTGTCCTGTCTAAACATTTTGTGGGGACTGTGCAGCAAGATCATTTCATACTGTCGTGGTTTTCAATGCCAACACATTAGGGCTGCCATTTTTTCTTGATGTCATACAAAGCAACATAGTTTTCATAAAAGTTGGCGACTGCAATGACGGGTTTAACAGCCCGTCACGACGATCGATTCTTTCTGCATTTTGAAAGTACGGTCTGCACGTCTGAAGTCAAAATCATAATGCCATATCATTTTCGTTTTCATTTTTTTTTTTTTTTATTCCGACTAGAAAGAGATTAGTTATTTGTTATATATCACTTCATATCTGTAAAATAATCTAGAATATCTGGCGGCAGAAATCTGGATCAGTAAACTCCCTCTACAACGAAAAGGGAGAATGCAAAGAATATGCAGATTTTAAAACCAAAAAATCCTGCCGAATAGCTGGATTTGGAATAATTTGTCTAGCGACCAAGCAACATAGTTTTCATAAAGTTGGTACCAACAGCCCGTCACGACAGTTAATTTCTCCATTTTGCCTGTTTAAAATCAAAATTATAACTAATGACTTTTTTTTTTTATATCATAAAGAGAATATCTATTCAAAATTTAGCCAATATTCTATGTTTAGGGGAGACTAGTGAGTATTGACCGTAGGGGAAGCTTGACCCACCCTTCAGTTTTCTCATTTAAAAAAATTTCAGGGTTTTGCCAATATGTGGCAACCAAAGCTACTGAAATGCTGAAGCAGTAGTCTTTGTTTTATGCAGATAATTGAAATAGGTAAGGAAAAATCAATGGTGAAGAGTTTTCAGATTAAAAAAGATATTTTTTGGAAACATTTTGTAAGATTTTCTTTGATACAATATGTCGGACGCTCCTCTCAGTCCACCAAACTTAGAAGAATGTCCTAGGTAGTTTAAGCTGCCACCACCGATATTAATGGGTGATATCGGTCACCTGCTGTGAGGATTGGGTAAAATAACACTGACGCTGTTAATGAACTGAACTAACAGTTTATTTAAGATATAGATATGTACACAAGAAACAATATTTACAACTATCTACAATTACAACTCGGATATAGATGATCCGGTTCAACATTAAATTAACTACACTAAACGTTGGTTGTGTACCGTTCAGCTTACACTTTCTTCCTCACACTCAACGCACGTTCGATACGCTTTATCAGAGATTACTGCAGAATCTCAATACACAAGGGTACTAGGCCTCACTTCTCGGCCTATAACACTATCCACCGGGACGCCTTGTCCCACACTCAAAATATACACTATCCAACAGGACCACAAATCCTGAGCGACCTATCGGTCTCAACGCCAAGCGAGAACTGTCTAACCTCTCCGTCCAGAGTTGACCTTCAGAGATCTTCCTTCCCCCATGCAGGACTCCTTAGAGCTCATCCATTGGTTCAATCCCGCACTCCAACCTTGAGTCATGACATCTCCTGTTTACACATCACTCCAATAGCTAGATGACAGCTGAGGCACGCCCCGCGGCCATCACTTTCATTCATCAACGAGTGCGTCATCTGCACACCTGTGTCAACATCTGTCATTCGTTATTATAGAAAAGAAAGAAAGGTATTTCGAGCTTCACGGATACACAACCCACAATATATAAAATATTCAGATAAGAAAATGTTATTCCTTTCTAATTCAGGGCAGATGTCTTCTAGGAACCTGACACAATATATCATAGAAATTTAAGTAGGTAGGTTTTAAGTAATGCAGACATATTGATCTTTCATTCCAGACGAAAAGGCTGTACAGTATAAATTAAGCTAAAGCTAACAGTGTGCTATACATTAAAAAGTTTAGTATGCGGTAAGGATTGACCCGATAGTCTAATCTCCCTTAATTTAGTGTTTTTGGAAATATTTTTATTACACACTGAATGAAGAGTTAATGGTTATATTTCTAAAATAATGAAAGTTTATTCTGTAAAGCTACAGCAAAGTTTGGTAGAATAGAAGAAAGGAGTAAAAATTAAAATTGATTAACCCTGCTGTTCTGTTCACATTTACTATACGTATGTAGTGTTCGGGTCAATGTGACCCGATTTAGAATATTACCTTTTCTAGCAGTAAATGAAAATAACTATTTTAGAAATAATTAAAAAAATAGTAAAATAAGCTTAAATATATATATCAAATAATACAAAACACCAGTAAAATAACTTAAAAATATTTGAATACTTACTTTTATTTACAATTTGTACAAAAATAGCTTACCTGAAATTTACAAGTGTGTTTTTTGCAATTGTAACATAATATATCAGTTTTGTTGTCGTTGGTTGATGGGCAGAACTTGCATTTTGCACGTTTAGTACACAATGAAGTTTTCTCATCCGATTCCGAGGGTACGTTTGCACTTTTACTACGCATTTTCTTCACAATTTGGACTGAATCTACGCTTCTGGGAAGATGCTGTCTTACTTCAATGTGTGGAAAAATTAGAGATTTCCCCAATTCTTCTAAAAAGAGCCTTCGTTTGGTTAATTTATTTTCATTCCATTTGTTGTTTATTGAAATCCACAGAATAAATGCATTGTAAGCAGATGTATCAAGCATATTATAGAATACTATCATAGGTCAGCGCTTTATTTTTCTCTTACAAATGTGTGTACTCAAAAGTTCATCAAGACTATCCACCGCCACTTTAGTTGCATTATAATCTAATATCATTTGTGGTTTTTTGTCAGGTCTGTCGCTAACTTCATTTTCATGATGGAAAGTGCTCATAAGAATAACATTTTTGTTCTTTTTGGGATGCAGTTTACAACTGTTGTATCTTCTGTAAAATAAAATGATGAGCTGTGCACTTCTTTGTTTAGCATTTTCTCAGGAAGTTCGGGCTTATTTTTTCTAATGGTGTCAAGCATAGTCATTTTCCGTTTTAGAAGAAGTTTTCCCAAGTTATAGGATGTGAAAAAGTTATCACATGTTACATTGTGCCCCGAATACCCATAAGTAAGGTCACTCACTACCCGCATACCCTGACTTTTCTCTGGCTTTGATCCTTGATTTTTTCCAGTATAAATTTGTTCATTCAGTACATACGAAGTTTTGCTATCACATAAAGTCCATATTTTTATCCCATACTTGGAGGGTTTACTAGGTATATATTGTTTGAAAGGGCATCGTCCACGAAATCCTACTAATTGTTCATCTACAGTAACATTTTCACTTGGATTATACAATTTAGGTTGAATTTCTATCCACTTTTCCCAAATATCTCGAACAGCAGCTAATTTATCTACAGACCTTCTTTCTTGCCTGGTAGATTTATTGTCAAAACGAATAACTCTCGATATTATATGAAAGGTTTCGAGAGACATTGTAGCACGAAATATATTTCTGCCTGTTTCTTGATTTCACAAACTTTTTGTTGATTCTTCATATGATTTGTACACACCAGCTAATAATAACAATCCGACGTATGCTTGAAAAGTTTCAGTACTAATATCTTTCCATTCTTTTTCATACAATTTTATTCCTTCTATATTAGTCATTTTTATGATTTCGTTCTCGATTGTAGGATTGAATACCGTCGCAAATGCGCTTTTTATGCCAGTTATCCTTGTCGTTGCATATCTTGTGAGACCTGGAGTAGTTTTTATAATATTAGCAGACGTTAATCGATCAGAATGAAGAAGGGGATTCAATTTCCATACTATTTCAGGATTCTTAGACTTAATACTCTGAATATTGTGCGTCTTTTGAATATCAATATCAAAATCGTTGTCAGAACTTTCACTTTCACTTTTCTCACTTGTATGATTTTCATACTCAGACGCATTTTCCTCTTCGCTGTCAGAGGCTTCCATTAATTTAGCAATATTAGCGTCGCTCAAATTTCGACGATTCGCCATTTTTTCACTAATACTCAGAAATACACCTGTTCTTCAGATTATTAGAAATTGAAATACAGCAAGAAAAAAGAAACGCTACTAACAGGTGCATTTTGTTTTCCTACCGCCAATGATATCAACATTTGACTTTGCTCTCCTGTCACGTGATATAACACCTGTGCCAACGAAACAGATTTCGAAATAGATAAGCTGCAGTAATTATTTTTATTGAATGATTCCAAACAAAATTAAAAGTGCATGATAAAATTATTTTTTAACTCGGGTCAATATGACCCGAACAGTACATTAGGACTAAGTTAAAAAATATCTCTTGGAAATATAAATAAACGTAAATACTTCTAGGAATATATAGTTATATTACTAATGAACAAAGTCAAAAAGTTTCATGGAAATATCTCTGCGCTAATTTTTTTTATAAGTGAACAATAAAATTTTCGGGTCAAATAGACCCGAACAGAACAGCAGGGTTAAATGAAGATGTGGAAAAACTGCTATAAAATCACGGAAACATTTAATGAAATGTAAATTGGAAAATTGATGAGAACTTTTATTTCATTTAAAGGGCACCCATAGTTGGTAAATAGAAAGAATGGAAAAGACAAGAAAGGATGAATGAAGCAGCCTTAGGAAATGTGTGGCATGCCTCTGGTAAAAACATAACATTGATCAAAACACTTTAGGAAGATATGTAGACAAACTTCATCAAGACGAATACAATGAGATGAAGCGAGATTATGTGGCATGTGGAAACTATAGTCGCGGCAGGAAAATCGACCGTTCAAGGACAAATGTCCTCTTTTCATTTTCCCTTCGCTGTCATGACGCCCAGAGGACGCCTAGTCCCTCGTCCCGTCTTTTCCACGGCACCTCTGCAAAACAAATTTACCCATGCAAGAGTATGAGTAACTGTGGTATTGGACCAACTGGATCTCTAAAACTGTGTGGAAAACAGAAGAGCGGTCAATGGATCAAATGGATGTTACCATGATTACAAACTTAAGGTGCGAGGAGTGACCAACGAAAGAGGGACATATATCCTTGAAATGCCAATTCTTCTTGCCGCGATTATAGTGTTGGCAGGTCGAATGTCACAAAAAGTGGGTGCTTAATACAAATTTTTTCTACTTTATTTATTTATTTATTTATTTATTGGATTTCATTTAAGCAGGTTTGTTTACACATCACATTTTCCTGAATAATTTTAATAATAATCAAACCATGTAGCATAAAGTTATTCTGCCTTCTTTTAAACTGATTTAATTTTCCTTAATAAAAATATTTCAATACAAAATAAAGTGGGTCAAGCTTCTCGTATGTGGGGAGCCTTGACTCATTATTTTCACATTATTAAAATCAATCTTATTTCAAATCTCTTATATTATTATTAATCCTATATTATTATTATATTATTAATCTTTTATTATGATATTATTAATTTTACATTATCTTATACGATTATTATCTTCTTATTACACTTATATCACAATTTTGATAACTGATTGTATAAAGTATATAATAATATATTAAACTTTATTCTAGGTTCAATATTAAAAAAAAAAAAAAAAAAAAAAAAAAAAAAAATCATTTTGTAAAAAAATTGTCAACTTCCCCATTCTCACCTATAAGGGGAACTAGGGCACATTGATACATGGGGCACAATGATACCCCCTCTACTGCTCACAATGTCATTATAGGAAGTTTCACAACAGCTCCTAATTGGAAATTTTACGCTACGGGGGCCGTATAAAATTTAATTTTCATATTTTTTTAAATAGACCTCCCCCCCCCCCATGGAGTTGGAACGTTTCTCATTAAATTTTACACCTTTTTATGAAGCTTTGCAATTGGAAATATGTGCTAAGGGCAATATTTAAGGAGACAGCCTATTGTTTCGCTAATTATGACTCACCCTGTATAATTCACACACACACAAACATATATATATTTACTTTATATTTTTATAATCTTTCGTACAAGTAAATTCTTTATCTAATGCAGTTTCGTAATATTTCAAATCCATTACGGTAGCTCACTGAATGTAACGTCATTCGTTGAACGCAACTCTACTTTCAAATTTTAAACTCGTTCTTCTCAAAACCATGTTTTTGAAACTGGGAAATGATTTTTTTCGAGAACAATTGGACCGATTTTCTTCACTTTTTATTTAAATTAAATCTATTTCTTTTATCTGTAGCCTATACTACTGAAAAGTATAATTTACTTTGAATAAACTTTTTTTTTAAATTCGCAAAACATTTAAAACAAGTTGGAAATTAACAAGTTGGAAATTTCACGTCAAACGGGGCAAATGAGGAACGTTTGTACTATAATTAATTTTATAAATATTCAGAGCTTGAGGCAATAGCTGTTAAACTCTTGTGCAAAAATGTATGATTGCAAAATTTGATGCGATTATATATCTTCAATTCAGTAATACGAAAATAATAGGACTTCATCTTAAATACGACATAATCAATATGGCAATCTTAGAATCATTAACTATCATGGGATATCGTAAAAATGTGTAGCTCATTCGAAAACCACTTTTAAGCTACTTCTACACTGTAACTCTTACTGATTCTGTTGTGCTACCCTGTATATGATTTACATCATTTATACATACAACGTAATATGCAAAAATGCAGTTAAACTTAAAATCTCATATCATAACTAAAAATGCACTTCCAGCAAAAGTCGGTGATATACAGTATTTCTGGTACAGTGTAGTATCCACAATCTTTTGTGACTTCCTGTAAATATTGTTAACACTTTCTACTGTACAGGAAGTAACTTGTAATAAATCTCATCAACGTATATCAATTTCTTTACATGAAGTAATTTAACATAATTAAAATACGCCGAAAACAATTTTTTCCCATGTATCATTATGCAATCGAATTCTTTTGTGCAGCTCTGTAAATGAATGTACCACATATTGCACAGAATGTATATTTTAGTGCACTTCAGTAAATGCATATGAATTTAATTTTATCCTATTTGAAAGGCTGTAGTACCATTATAATGAGCTTGAAACATTTTTTTCTCCATTGACCGTAATGTAACGGAATACTTTTGATTGTTCCTGTAACCAAACTATACATCCGATTTTCATAAAATTTGAAATGACACGATAAAATTATGCAAAAATTATAGATTTTAATTTCCAAATGATTCCGTTGGGTAATTTTTGCTCTGTTATATAGTCACCGGAGAATAATAAGATTCTATCTGTTGTTGAAGATTCCAGTGGCGTAGCTAAGGGGGGGCAAGGGGGGCGGCCGCCCCGGGCGCCGAGGCCAAGGGGCGCCAAATTCAGAAAGATTTAAACCGAAATTATTTCACATATTTTAACAATAAAAAAAAATCTTGATTTTTTTTTTTTTTTTTTTTTTTTTTTTTTTTTTTTTTTTTGTGTGTGTGTGTGTGTGTGTGTATGTATATATGTTTGTGTGAATGTTTTCTTCAGTAAGGTATTTTGTTCCATCTAAATAATGAAAAAAGAAAAAGCTTCTGTATTTGTTTCTAGGGATGGCTCAACACGCATGATTACAAAGATAATTATGTTATCTGATCTGAGACGCAAAAAGATTAAATAGGGGCGCCAAATTGAGAGGCTTAAACCAAAATTATTTCACATATTTTGACAATAATTAGGAATTGTTGATTTGTGTGTGTGTACCTGCGAGTGAATGTTTTCCTTAGTGGGATATTTTGTCCCATCCAAATAATGAAGAAAGAAAAAGCTTCTGTAAAGATATTAAAGGGTGGCTCAACACACTTGGTTACAAAGATAATTATGTATCTAAACTGAGGCGCAAAAAGATTAAATAGGGGGGGGGGGGGGGCGCCAAATTGAGAGGATGTTTAAACCGAATTTTTCTCATACATTTTGACAATAAATAAAATTATTTATTTATTTATTTTGCGTATGTGAATGTTTTCTTTAGTAAGATATTTTGTCACATCCAAATGACGAATAAAGAATAAAGTTTCTGTAAATGTTTCTAGCGATCACACTTGGTACCTGAAATAATTATGTACCTGAAATAAGGCGCAAAAAGATGAGAGAGAGGGCGCATAATGAGAGGAGTTTCAAAAAGGAATTATTTCACATATTTTGATAGTAAGTAAGAATTGCTGACTTTATTTTCGTCTGTATGTGTGTGATGTTTTGAAGAAATTCGGTGAAGATAGATGAAATGGGGAGATTTATTATTGTCAATCACTGATGGAGTTTTCTAACTGTCTAGCCTCAATTTTATAAATTAAAAGGCCTTTTTTCCAACTTAGAATGACACTTATTATATCAAAAGAACATTTTTCCTTTGCATACTTGCTATCAATTGTCTATTTTCCGAAACGAACCGAGAAAGTTTAAAACCCATTTTCATAAAATATATATATATGCGTGTGTGTATGTGAATCTCTCAGAATGAACATTCGTGACGGGCCTCCTTATCACTGCCTTCGGCAGCGTATACTGTGAGTGCTAATCACTAAAAACCTGCATTCGAATTTATCTATTTCAAAAGGAGCCTCCGACAGGCATCTCTGCTGCCTACATTCCCTGTAGCAGGCGTGCTGCGCAGAAGAGTAAGATGAATTGAAAGAAAAAATTCCGCAGTAATCAGCTTTTTGAAACCACAGTTTAAAATGCTCCCTATTGGTGAAAGATAGAATAAAAAACTGTAAGACAATCGAAAAACAAGTGGAATGAGCAGAACTTAGTTTAAAATGAATACATAGAACCCGAGATAAGAATGCGCCACCTGCATTGGAAGATGGTGTTAACGACTTGAACAAGTACGCTAAATTTAGTGAATCACTGGCGTTGAAATCTGGTCCTAAGATTCCGAAAAAAGAATGCGCCGTTAATGTTTGATAATTGTGTTAAAATAAGTCTATATTTTGGAAGACATACTTTTAAATGTATATAATCAGAAGAAAACCATGTAGACGAACTCTTAATTCATATCACGAATTACTCTCACGAATTACTCACGAATTCTTAATTCTTAACTCTTGCCACAGAACACATTAATAATCTTCGATAAAATGGCAAAATCCATTTAAATTATATTTTTAGCATTTGGCAACGTTTAATAATTAAGTCGATTGTCCGCAAGTCATATAATCTCTGATCCGCCGATTTTCGGAAATGAAATGGAGAGGTCGGGCTTTAAAAAAATCTCTTTTTAGTTCAATTTTTAATGAATCAGCTTTTTCCGAGTTTTTGTACTGTCGCTGCCAGATTTTTAAAAATATTAAGAAAAATTACCGACGGATTTTCAAACATTTTTTACACAGAGTAAAATATTTTAATACATTTACTCTTTAATTTTCAAATCGATATCTTAATTTTCTGGATTTTTACTGATTAGCGAAAATTCTTAATTTCTTTCATTTTGGCTGTAGAATCAGGTTCATATGTGCGGGCAATTGCTATTTTGTGAAAAAATGCGTTTTTGATGAGTTTTTAATTAATATTCGCGAGTAATTATCTGCATATATATAGGACTATGCCAAATTATATTAGGTTAAGTAATCTAAATAGAATTTTAAATATTATCATTTTGTAACGAATTGTGACTGTTACTTTTCATAATTTAATTTAACAAAATTTCTATATATATAATATATATTTTTATTTATATTTTTAGTACAAGTTGTATATTTTGCTTTAATATGTAAACATTCACATAAATTTAAAAATAATATTGTAAAAATTATTTTACTCTCAATATTTAATGTTAAATTTTATATCTGACGTTTATTTTTATTTTCAGTAAATTTGTGACTGACCTCTATTCTGCAGCAAAATAAATGCTTCAACTTTAACCTGGAAGAACTCACTAGTGAGAATTTCTCTCACAGTGCTCAGTTGCTTTTCTTTTACTTTACATTGGTTTAATATCACCTTTTTTTTGCCTTAATACTTTTTATTCACAAAACAGGTAAAATAATTAAAAAATATTTTGAAATTTTAATTAAAAGGAAAAGGGGTTTAAATAAGAGTCTTAAAAATGGTACTATGGTGCGAGAAAATTTGATGTAGCGAGTTCTCCCGGGTTAAACAGCTATCACTCGGTCAGTTTTAATCGTAGAGGACTGGGACTTTTTTTGTCTTACTTGTTAGAGCAGTGGTAAAAATATACCAAATATTACTTATAGAACCGGAGGACTGTATAAAAATTTAATTTTCGTATTTTTTTAATAAAAGTTTTCTGTGACCTACATCGCTTAAAACACACTTCTTTGCCTTTTTAAAAACATTTTTGATATTGAAACTATATGTCTATGACAAACAGTTTAGAAATTAGCCATTGACCACCGTTGAGAGTGGACACACTGTATACTTAAATTTAGCTCATATGCATTAGAGAAAACTAAATCTTTTTATGAAAGGAATGAAATAACTGGGAGAATAAGAAAGAAATGGGTTTGACTCTGGAACCTTTTTGGGGGCTGAACTTTTTTACTTCTTCGCTGCATCTTAAAATCATGTCCGCGAATTCAATTGGATGTTTCACGAGTCCTTAAGTCAATTTCGGGACCTATATGGTCTTAGGTTGTTCAGGCATTTCAAATGGGTAAAATCTAATATTTTTCATGCGTTTTCTTGCTGATATGTTGGCCGTATTTTCCAGCAGCGGCTGATGTTATGGGAGGAACATTTAATTTGATTGGTTAATTAGGTCTTGATTAATACGTGGTCAAGATCCGAAAAATTGTCAAAATCTATGATGTACAAAACTTTAATCACAAACTAATGAGAATTCTCCAAATTGTTTCATTTTCTATCATGAGTTACTCTCTGAAATTAATGGTGAACGAAATAAATGTTAAAGGAATATACAAATACTATACAGACATGCATACAATAAATACAATAAATAAAATTGGCGTGGTAAGTTAGCCAGAGCCAGGAATTGAACCTGGGTCCACAGCGTACTAAGTTATTGCCACCAGGTAGTACCACTTCTACTCTGATGCTCAGCGTTTAGATCAACAGCTTAGTACGCTGTGGATCCAGATTCAATTCCTGGCTCTGGTTAAAATTTTTCACCCCAGTTGGATTTATTGTATATTTATTGTATGCATGTCTGTATAATACTTGTATATACTTTTAATAGATGCATGCAGGTGTTATTTACATGTGCATTAAGGGGGAAAATCACGTTGATTAGCCAGAAAAAAACCGTATTTAAAGCAGCACGAAAAACTCTGTAATTTCTTAACTAATAAATAAAGTGCAACAATTTTTTTTCTTTACTTTCACATTTTCTTATGGTTTGATAAAATATTCAAATGCAACTATATTTAGTAATATTAATTAAATAAATCATAACGACAAAATTGGCTTTTGAAAAATATAAATATTGAAATATGCATTTTTAGCGCACGATTTTTTTTTCAATTTCTACTGCATTTATATGTTTCATATTTTGTTACTTATAATACTATATTTACTGCTAACCAGAGTTTGAAAGTACATTCAAATTCTTTAGTATAATTAAAGACTTTTTTAATCATATTCTCTAAATTTCACCAAAACATATTTTTTTTTTCAGCCTATAATTTTTTGAGACAAAAGACTAAATTGAGGTTCAGCAAAAATTAACACATGTAAATTAAGAATAAACATATTTTCCAGGCTCTGTAATATTTAGTTTTTATACGGGAATGAACGCAATACCAAAAAATCATTTTTTAAAAAACGTCTTCAAAGTCGGTTTATAACATTACAGCAAATGGTGTTATGCAAGATATTTTTAGCTATAATTTCTGTTCTAATAGTAAATTTGTAAAAATTCTTTTTTCTGTAGATGTGTGACTTTTGAAGGAATCCATTCTGAAATTTGTACCCCCCTTCTCCGTTTTTCTTTTTTTTTTAAATCGTCAACATGATCCGCCCGCTTAATATGTAATAATGTTGTGCTGGAAAACAGAATTACAAGTTGTGAATCAGATTTTAAAGTTGGGAAAAATAACTTTAGGTTTCTAATTTGATTTTAAATTTGAATTTTATAAAGATTTTAATTCTTTTCCTTTTCATCTCTCTATATATAGCACGTATAAATACCTGATCAATGTCATGTGACTGCGGCCGTATTTGTAAACCGATTTGAATACGATTGCGCAAGCATGTCTTTTATTAAGATCTCGACCAAATTCGTTGGACATCTTGATCCACCATCCTGTTTCAAAGTGGCGACCTCTAAGAAATTTCAAATTAGTAATTAGAAATATACAAAAATACATATATATAATTTATTTCTTGCATGATTGTTAAGCCTTGATAGAAGGATTCAAGAAGTTTTTGGTTTCTCTTCTTTCAAAATAAATAAATAAATAAATAAATAAAAAATGGTACAGCAAATTGAAATTTTAAGATGGCTGCCGTTTTAAAACAAAAAAAATTTTTTTTTTCGTAACTAGACGGATTTTAGGAATTTTAGCAAAGGTGATATTTTTGAAAATTTATTTTTAATGTTTCTACTCCGAAACGTTTAAAACAACAGTCATATCCATGAACATTTCGATAAGTTTTTGAAATTTGCACACAAATTCAGTATTGGTGAAAACTAGAAATTTTCTATTATCGGGTTCCATGCATTTTAATTTCGAGTATTTGAGTAAATTAAGCTGAATCTTTAAAAAAACAAAGAAGATTTTCCAAGTGTGTTCCGTGTACAAGCTAAAAATACTTTTTTTTAAGCCTTGAGGAAAGTAATTTGGTTATTTTTTAATTGAGCGTTTTTTAAGCTGGTGGTAGGGGGGGGGGCGCAAAACTTCTTCTGGCCCCGGGCGCCAAAAAGTGTAGCTACGCCACTGGAAGATTCTATGTGTTTTTGAAAAAAATGACTTATCGATATAGAAATGTTCTATTTGTATTTATAAAGGCATTTCTGGATTAAAATAATGTCGTAACGTAATCGTTATACTATATGTAAATTTCATCGATACAAATAGAACCTTCCTGTATAGGTAAGCCAATTTTTTCAAGAACACAGATAGAACCTTATTATTCTCAGGTGACGATATGCTGACAGACGGAAGGACTGGGACGACGATTATAGGTGTTACGTATTTACATAAATACGAACGCACCCAAAAAAGGGGGCGAAAAAGAGAACGTTTTTGTTCAAATGATCTAAATTTTCTAGAAAATAAACTATTAAAACAGGTATAAGCTCTACAGAAGATAATGTCGGTTAATAATATGGTAACCAAATTTGTTTGAAATACTTGTGACTGGAGGAAAATGGACACCCGAATGGAAGTCCACGGTGCGCATTTGCCAGTCACACAAGGCATTATAATATTATGTTCTTACGCAAACACACCTTAATACATAAACAAAATGTCAATAAATGTAATGCAAAATGTCCCAAAGTGACACCTCTTTTATTTGTAACGAGACAAAAACCTTAAAACTTAAATAACTTTTTTATCAAAGTAGTGGAACATCTACATAATTGAGCAACAGAAGATCAATTCAGTTTTTTTTTTTAATTTAATTTTTTATTTACATGTTTTTAGACCAAAAAATGCTATAATATTTTAATAATTTATACATGATTTTTTTCCTACTTATAACCCGAATGTTAAAAAATACTTTATTGAGAAATTTAACATAATCTAATATAAATAAAAAATGTTTATACTACAATTATTTAAAAAAAAAGTATTTAATATTTATATTTGATTAAAGCTTAATTTTTTTAAGAATTATGCAATGTTCTATTCATAAATACTTTATGGACATATAATACACATTATTTTATTAAAAGGATATTTTAAATCCCTAGTAATTGCACGTTCTTTTTCTAATTTCTGTTTCCCTCCCCCCCCCCCCCCGCAATGAACTGATAATTAATATCGTGTTTCATTTTCACTTAATAATAACTTTGTGTGCAGTGTTTCGTTTTTGTTGGGGGAGGGGGGGAGAGACTAATATATCGGACATCAATTCAAATTTTGCATACATGCACTGGATTCCATTGCAGCTCCCCTGCTACTTATATTAACTAAGCTAATCTTTACAGAAGACACGTATCAGTAACAGTTACTGTCGGAGCCTAATGTGGAGTCTAGAATGGTTCGAGTTTTAAGCAAACCAACTCAAAAATTCTGCTTAAAATCAACGTCAAACCCAATAAAAAATTGTCTGCACTCATAAATATTCAAATATATACCATTTTATTTTTCAAATCAAAAAACCTCGGGATTTTCAGGATTTTTTTTTTTAAAGAACGATCAACTCGGAACCGACCTAAAAGATAATAAAAACTCACCCTGAACACGAAACATTTAACCCTTTCCGGAACGGGGGAGGGGGGCTAATGCCCCTCCCTTCAATTTATAAATGGGTTTTTCATACAGAATTATCAGTTTTCGTTCAAAATTTGGATGTAGGTTCTTTCTGATAAGGCGAATCTCTGAATAGTTTTTGAAGTTTAAGATTGTTCTCAACTGCTCCGCTCAACAAGTGCATAACGTTTTGACACATCACACATTTACAAATTCATTTTTCAACGGAAAGATATAAAACTGGAAGGCCTGACTATGGAAGCGATTTGGAATCGATCTTATTTTTCTATTTTGTGATAATTAAATTACCTATCCAGTTGTAAGCTATTTCGTTCACGTGAACATTCGTTTTTCTCTTGCTTTTCGGCCGGTTTTTCTGCTTTCGTCCGGAAATGTGCTCAAAAACGTCAACTTTGGAGGCTTGTTATGAAATATCTATTGAGTTTTTAAAAAAACAGAAAATTGAGTGCAATTAGACAGTTTCTGACTAACAACACCTGTTATTCTCATGCATTTCCGAACGAAAATAAATTAAAGTATATGTCACAAAGTTGCCCTTTTTCATTTAAGAACACCCTTAAGCTTTCATTGTAAAAGCAAAATTTTATTAAAATATTGCTGGTGCCGTTTGCAAGCTTGAAATTAAAATTAAGTACCCCGAACTGGGCACAATGTGTCGGAAAGGGTTAAAGCACCCAACCCATAATGAAAGAGAATTTTCGTCATCCCTTACCCTATCCGAACCATGGACGAAATCGGGTTACCCGACCCGATGGAAAAATTGTCTGCACTCATAAATATTAAAATATATACCATTTTATTTTTCAATTTAAAAAACCTCGTAATTTTCAGGATTTAAAAAAAAAAAAAAAAAAAAAAAAAAAAAAAAAAAAAAAAAAAAAAAGAACGTTCAACTTGAAGAAGAACACCCTTAATGGTTAAGTATAAAGGAGGGTGATAAATCCTCTTAAATTATATAAATGGGTTTTTATTAAGATTTTTCCGATTTGCTCTGAATTTTGGATATAGATTTTGTATATGATAATACATATCCCTGATTAGTTTAGGGGGTTCAATGTTTAAGGGTGTTCTTAACTGATCCGCTCAACAAGCGAAAAACGTTTTGACTCATTTACAAATTCATTTTTTAACAGAAAGATATGAAATTGGAATGCCTGAGTATGGGAGCGATTTCGAATTGAACTTATTTTATGATAGTTAAATTACTTATCGAGTTATAAGCTATTTCGGTGACGTAATCACCCGTTTTTCTCCTCCTTTTTGACCGGTTTTTCTGCTTTCGTCGGGGAATATGCTCAAAAACGTCAACTTTGGAGGCTTGTTATAAAATATCTATTGCGTTTTTTTTTTTTTTTTTTTTTTTTTTTTTTTTTAAAAGAAAATTGAGTGCAATTACACAGTTTCTGAACAACAATACCTGTTACTTTCATGCATTTCCGAACAAAAATAAATTAAAGCATATGTCACAAAGTTGCCCTTTTTCATTTAAGAACACCCTTAAGCTTTCATTGTAAAAGCAAAATTTTATTAAAATATTACTGGTGCCGTTTGAGGGTTTGAAATCAAAATTAGGTACCCCGGACTGGGCACAGCGTGTCGAAAAGGGTTAAAGCACCCAAACCATAATGAAAGAGAATTTTCGTCATCCCTTAACCGATCCGAAGCATGGGTGAAATCGGGTTACCCGACCCGATGGAAAAAGCCCCGGAAAGTTTATTCTTGCGAAATGGAATTAAATGATTTTGGGGGGAAAAGGAAGGAAAGAAAAAAGCAAAATTAAAAAATCGCGCCTAATTTGCACTGTACAGATCAATAATTTCAAAATAAAAATCCAAGAACTAGATTTTCCACTAGAAAACAAGTCATTAAAGAAATGATAGGCTATACAGAAATACATAAGTATAGTTTAGAACGACAGCGTTTCAGGCAATTTGGTTTAAATTACTTATATATTTGCACAGAACGCATTATTTACTTTCTACGGATGTGGTTTATTAGGAAAGAATTTGATTCCAGTTTTTATTTTAATGAACGAAAAAAGAAGAAGAATAGTTATTGTTTACCGGATAATATTTGTAATAACGGTTCCAAGAAAGAACTGATTGTGTATTTCTTAAAGAAAATGAGCGGACACTTTCAATTTCAGAGCAATTTTAAAATAAGTCAAAAAAGAGTTTTGCTGCTTTTCAGGGTCACTCATGAATAGTGAAAGCTCTGACTTGTTTTAAGTCGAAGAAAGATAGATGTTCGTATATATGATATGGAAATGGCTTTTTTTAAATTTTGATTCTGCTTTTTCTTTTGCATGCTGTGGATTTTTTAGCAAGTATCTCATTAGAAAGAAAACCGCATATTGGTGGATTTTAAAGGGCGGGAGTGTATGTGTGGGCGGAGGGGGGGGGGACCTATGTAATTTCGGAGTTGAAATGATGAAGTTAATAAAAGTTAAAAAATATAATAAGTATTTCAGATTTCCCCACTTTCGCTAAGCTTAGCAGTAATAG
>CAXHSM010001715.1:22100-70950 GCA_964019185.1 Maratus speculifer
TAGGTGCTACGTATTTACATAATTACGAACACACCTAAAAATGGCCAAATGCATAGCACATAAGAAATATATAGTGTTTTTATGCATGTGCCAGATGTAGCACATGGTGCAGTGAGGCGTGAATTTTAAATGCCAGAAATTCTAAAGAATAAATTTAAACAGCGTCTAAAAATATCTTTTTGTTTAAGTAAATACATTTTTTAAGTAAAGATAATATCGAATTAAATGTATTTTTTAACTCCTTCAATGGCGGTGGAATAAATTACATCCCATTTAGTTTAATATAAAAATACGACATTGACAACAGAATTTCGAAATGAAATTTTTAATTTCATCAAGTTTGTAACGAAAAGCATGTATCTATTTGGAAATATTTTTTTTTTTAAATTCCCGTGTCAATTCTGGTGTCAATTCAGTATTTATTAAATAGAAGTACTTTGTACTTCAAAGGTTTAACCCTTTCCGGCACAACAAATTTTTTCGTAAAATGAGAAATCATTTATTGTCACCGGAATTGCAGTCGACTCTTTTGGACATTAAGAGCTCTTTAATTTAAGCTTTCAATTTAAAAGCAAAATTTTATTAAAATATTC
Organism: Maratus speculifer; assembly: GCA_964019185.1. Lineage (NCBI taxonomy): Eukaryota > Metazoa > Arthropoda > Arachnida > Araneae > Salticidae > Maratus > Maratus speculifer. Next base: position 22,694 of record CAXHSM010001715.1, read on the forward strand.
TTGGTGCCGTTTGCAAAATTGGAATTAAAAATATGTGTGCCGTATGTGTGTTATATATGACGGCAAATTATATGCACTAGGGATATAGGCCCGAGGGGGAGTGCCCTCCGTGTGGGTCTTTCTAAGGGAACCTAAACCGTATTTACACAAGTTTCTCCAAGGTTCGAAGAAAACCACGAAAAACTCCGAACGGTTAAGCCAACGGGCACGATTGGGTACGAATGCAGCACCTCCCGTCTACTAGCTTTGATAGCATAACCTCTCAGCCACTGGTTGAGCTAGGTGTGCACAGAATATGCCGGAAAAGAATAAAAATTTAAAGGTACTACTCTGTTATCCCGTCGACCAAAATACTATCGCCAAATTAAAAGATTAAATGCCAATATTGAATGATCATGAATGTCAATTGAATGACATTAAATACGATACACGTGTTTAAAACATCATTAAGTGATTTTTATTTCGACTTTTTATTTGCGTTTTTATTAATATTCTACTAATTATTTGTTTTTTTATTATTTAAAATAAAAATTACGTCAATAAGCATAATTTGGCTATTAGTTTGGCATTTTGTATAATTTGGCAAAATCGGTCTACGGGATAACACAGTAATACCGATTTAACTCTTAATCGCTGTCATGGAAAAATTAAACTCGAAATGGAAACCATGATGATTAATATGTTAAATTTAAATTAAATCATATATGCTGTGCACTCTAAGGATTAAATAGTATTTTTAAATACATCCTATGAAATAATTTTTGATTAAATATTTGAAGGTCATATTTAAACTTCTGATCACTGGAATAACACTCTTTTATACATTTCTAATTCAATACGATTTAACTATTAAGAAAAAGTGATTTAAATACGTGATAGATTTAATTAAAAGAATTTTTTTTAATAAATTTTATTTAACAAATTTATTGAAATATTTAAAAGACATAATTTAATCTCTAATCATTTGAATACCATTCTGTAAATATGTACAGTTCAATTTGATTTAACTTTTAAAGAATTAATGAATAAACTATTTAAAAACGAATATGAATGATAAGTTAAATATGATTTACCTATTAAAGTATTTGTAAGTAAATTATTTAAAAATTCAAAAGTATGTTAAATGGAATAACGTTTAAAAAATTTTAAATATAACCTAAAGTAAATTTATTCTGGAAATGTAAGTTAAGTAAATTATTGATATATTTTATTAAATGAATTGGAGTACAAATACTGAATAAAAAGAAAGAAAAAAATATTGGGAGTAGGAATAGATAATGGTGAACCTATGAGTGAACTGTTAAATTAGAGATTTTAGGTGATTTCCACCAAGATATGATTTGGCAGACCGATTGTGTTTTAATATGTGAAACGAGATTTAACAGATCCTACATTTTCATTCGTGAACTCGATGAAGTGGTAGTCTGTGCGGCCACATCCTGGTCTAGTAATTTAATATTTTATTTCTCTTTTCAAAATCCTGTTTAAAAACACTTCATGTATTGTCACACTAGATTCAAGGTATTTTCTTCAAGGATATTCAAGCAGCTGTATCAAAAATCTTGTTACTTTTTTTTCTTTTTACTTATTTAATAAAACAAAATTCTACTTTTAGATTTAGCGACCAGTACTTTGCGAAAGTTTTTGTGCTAAAACACCTAAAATCCCATGAATCTCTTGATGGTATTAATCATTGATTAGTAATGTGAATGGGTCATCGATGAAATGTTCTTGATAATGATACTGCACAAGAAAGAACTCTTAGTTATAGGTAGAACTCCCATAATAGAGGCTAATGCAAATCAATGTTGTTTCGGATTAGTGGTACCCAGTTCAGCATGAATCTACCACGCTGGAGCGTAACCCTCGAAATTTCTGAAGGTTACGGCCGGAGCTGGGGTTGCCGAATGGTGGAAATTAGCTTGGTTTTCCGACTGGGTGCCAAACTCCAGAGAATACGCAGCTTGAATTGACGTCATAGTAACGACTGATACTCTAATATGGTACACATATGGAGACCACACAGAACTTCATAACTCCCCGTTTGCCGTTTAATGCACGTGTGGTCTTTCGGTTTAATTTTTATTTTTCTTGATCTTGCTTTATTTTTCTAAGTATTTGGAAAATGAAGCGAAAATAAGAATGTTTACGAATGGGAAAACACCAAATTTACATTATATTTGGGCGCCAGATGAAGCATGTGACGTCATGTGCAAGACGTCTATTGAAAATGCTTTGCTTTATATGACCTGCCTACAAATATATCCCTTACATACATTTGACTCTGAGTTCCTTTTGGGAAAACTTTTTTGGATTCTTTTCGATCCATTATACCATATTTTAATATTCGTGACAACACTGTTGTAAATGTTTCGTTGGTGAAACATTCTTTCTCAAATGTTGATTTTATCTTTGATTGGCTAGTAATTTCCTTATTTGAATAAGAACATACTTCAAATTGCGTAAAACTCAGAGGATTTGTTCTTTTATGTAACAAGATTTAAAAGTGGAAAAGACAATTATCTGCAATGGGTCACATTACATAGGTACAATTTTATTGTTCCTTCCAGAACGCTTAATCTGTAATCTTTATGATAATTTTATTTATTATATGGCTTAGAAAAGTAGAACGAAAATGCTATTTTAAAACTAATGGAAGGAACAATAGACTTTTCTCGATAGAATACGATCCATGTTTCAGGAGAATAGTCACACATTCCACGACTGATTATTCTAAGGTAATATAACATAATACAACTTATATAAACAAATATCTATTTGTCAATCACTCTCTTCCTCTACACTCTCTCTATTCCTATCTGTATATATCATATTATAAAGGCCAAACGTATCTGTGCGTAATGCATACGGCATTTTATGAATGGCAACACATTCCTCTTTCCTCTTTCGGTTTTGCAATTTTCGCTCCTGCAAATTTTACACTTCTAAACATCGCATATTTTAAATTTTTACACCATCGTATAGAGAAAAAAAATTACTTTTAAATGCAATTTTTGTTAAAAAGCTGTATCTCACTTTATTTTTGAGATATTAATTTTTTTATAGTTTTAGTACCAATTTTGTAATTGTGGAAACAGAATCATTACATTTTCTCCAAAAACTGAAACTAGTCGTTGGGGGCCACCGTAATACTTACCCATCATGGATATGTATATGAAAATAAAACATGTGAAAACTATTTATACAATGCATTGCAACTCATAAACAAAATTTAAATATTGTTAATGTACATAGTAATGCTATATTAAAGAACTGCTGATTACCAATTTCGACAAATTATATAAAACGCCAAACTTCTCAAGTAGTACCGAACTGCGTAAAAGAAACATCCTTATAACTCATCCTGATTACAAATATCTCGGCAACTAATAATCCGATCGACTTCGTTTAATATGCAAAATGTGTGTTATTTTATTGCCTTTTACGTCCATTTCTTAGAACAAAAAAATTCGAAAATTTTTATATACCTTTCATCAGAACGAATTTTTCGAGAGTCCGAAAAAAATAGTTCCGGATAATCGAGGTTGCTGATATTAAATAGGCTTCGTCCCATTCTTACATACTAATTACATACAAAGTTTCAAGTCTTTATCTCAATTCGTTCGGGAGACAGAGCGTTTACAGACAGACAGACAGACAGACAGACAGACAGACGGACGGCAGAATTTTTTTTCTAAAAATATGTTTTTCGGAATCTCCTCTATCTAAAACGTGTAAATCCATCAAAATTTTTTTTTCGATTTTCAAAACGATTGCAAGACTTACCTTATACTACGTATGATGGGTAAGTAAAAAGAAATGGAAATTAAAATGCACAACATTTTCCCATGCAATTTCGGTTTTGCAAATTTCAGTACTGCAAATTTTATTTTGTTTAAAAGCTGTACCTCAATTTATATTTTTATACATTGATTTTTTTTTATAATTTTAGTACCAATTTGGTAAATGTGGCAAAAGAATTACTCCATTTTCTCTCAAAATTAAATATATATATATATATATATATATATATATATAAATGAAAATGCATCTGTTATAAAATCCGGTGAATTTCGGTTTTACTTCGTCTAATAAGTTGAATAATTGAGTTTTATAGTATTTTGTTAAATTTAGCTTAAAATAATATTTGTTTGAGAGTTAGACTGACCAATATAAGATGTATTGTTTATTGTAACTAATTTTGTAGATTTATTATGAATAAATGAAACAGTTCTTTTTTAAAGATTTTCTTTCGTCGAATTTTGACAGGTTCCAACTCGTTTAAGTAATCGAAATAACAGGTATTAATTTTAATTTTTCGTTCATTAAATTATTTTTATTTTACAATACTTGAAAATTGTGATATTGTAAGAGCTTACATTAAAACAACTTTTAAAAAGCCGTTTAAAGATAAAGGAAGGAATCTTTTTAAGATAAAGGGAAACCATTTTAAACAAAATATATTGAATAATTAGATGGGAATAAGGTGAAATTTTCCCATATTCCAAATGCATAAAATGGCAATTTACAGCTATCATAAGACATCATTAGAATAATGAAGTATTCAATATTTTCTTTTTTAGCAATAATATTTCTCTTGCAATGAAGAGATAATACCTATCGCATATACTGAGTTCAGCGATAAAAGGAGCTTTCATTAACTTAAAGAATAAAAAGGAAGGAATAATAAGGAGCTTTTAGACATTTTTTACTTATATTGAAATCGATTTAGTGTAATTCAGATGAAAAAGTATTTTTTGGCAACAATTTTTTTTTTCTTGAAACTTATCGTCACGCCGGCATTTTTACTTTACTCTATCTGTACAAGGAGAAAGTATTGCATTCGTGAAAATTTTCGAATTTTTATTTTCCACGGATTTACACGTCTTAGGGTTCAAAGAACCCGAAAAATATGTTTTTACAAAATGCCTGTTCGTGAGTCTGATATTTGTCTGTTTGTGACATAAATTTTGTGGACGCTCTACCTCACGAACTAATCCACAGAATTTAATGAAAATTTATATTCAGGTAGTCCCTAATATAAATTGATTCTGATTATTTTTTGGTAAAAATCGCTTGATAGATGCCACGGCTATGTTGCATTTTACGCAGTAGCTGTATCTCAAGAACTCATGCACGGATTTTGACAAAACTTCAGATAAATTTCGTCTTTGACATTAGTTGATGTTGTCAATGTTTTGGTGTAATTCTCTCAACAGGTGGCGCTGCTATGCTTCATTTTCACGATTTTGCAATGGATATATCTCAAGAAGTAACTTACAGATTTCGATCAAATTTCAGATTCGATTAGTCCTATGAGTCGATATTGTCTACATTTTGGTCTAAATTGCTCAACAGGTGGCGTTGCTATGCTGCATTTCGAACTATTTTTGCAATAGCTCTATCTCAAGAAATAATGCACGCATATTCATTCAAATTTAGATTCACTTAATCCTTGATATTAACTGGTTGTATTTATTCTTTGGTATTAATTTCCCAACAGATGGCACTGCTATGCTGAATTTTTCCCAATTGACGCTATAGCTCAGTGTCTAAAAATAACGCACCAATTTATATCAACTTTTAGATTAATATAAACACTGATAAATATTATTGTTGATTATGTTTTGGTATAAATCGTCCAACAGGGGGCGCTTTTAACATGCACTTTTTTCCGATGTCTTTAACAGACCTGTTTTAAAAATAATGTACTGAGTTTCATAATTTAAAATCTTTAGGATATTCACCGATTGCATATACTGAAATATAAAGAACATTCTTACTTTCTACTATCATACTTTTCATACTTTTATCCTGTCTAACATTCGATGTTAACTGGATCCATATTAAAGGCTAATATTGTACATAATCTGTTAAATGTCTCCTAAAATACCTTTTGCGAAATAAATTTTGTTGGTCAGAGTTTTTGTGTAAGAAATTAACTCGCGATTTAAAACATGAAATATTATAATTTTAAACATAAAAATACTACGGTCGAGTCTCTCTACAACGAAACTCCAACGAAACTCTTTTGCATGCTTACATTAAAAACAGTCTCTATATAGCGAAAATCTATCTCCATATAACGAATTTTTTCACAAATTGGTCATAAAAATCAGTTTTAAAAACCTTCGAAATCATATGGAAACAATTTTCCATCACTTATTTTTGATTTATCGTCAGTGCTGAGTTTGTATATATATATATTACTTCTCTCCTTGTTTTTTAAATCCAACGAATTCATCCCACCTTGCACACACCTTTCCACATCCTTCTCAAAACAGTGTCAATTGGATTGATACACATGCAAGAGAGGAATCAATGAAAGGCACATAAGAGAGGCCTTCAAATGGAGGTAAATGTTAACTACAATTTTTCATTCCTTGGTAAAATTTGAGTATTTTTTTGAGAGCGTAACAATTTTAAAATTAAAAAAAAAATTACAGATTTCTGCGTCTGAAATTAATGCAAGTATTCCTTATTTGATTTTCATTAAGCTTTCAAATAAATGTCTGGTCTCTTTTTTGAAACCGCTGAAATAATTAAGAAATAAAATGTTAGGTTAATATTTACTTTTAAATACTTCAAATTCTTAATTCAAAAGATCAAAAATAATATTTGTTTAAATTTCACACATTAAATACAATTTTTAGCATCAATCTCTATACATCGAATTTCTCTATATAACGAATTTTTTACTGGAATGATGGATTTCGTTATACAGAGACTCGACTGTATTAGTTTCATTAATAAAACTACAATTCTCTTTAACTAAACTAGTCAATCGTGGCAATTCCAAAACTTTTTTCTATCTCATTCATTATAATACTTCAATATTCGCTACCACACAGTAAAAATTAAATGACAATCATCTGGGGCTCATCTTGGGGATTCTCAAGGCATAAAATTCTTTGCATTAATTCTTGAAGTAGGACTACTGCGGATATCGGGAAAAAAGTGCCAATTGTTGGACGATTTATACCAAAACAATAAGCAGCAATAATATTTATCAAGCCATAACTGAATCTGAAGTTTGATGAAAAAATTCGTGCATTAGTTCTTGAGATACACTCTTAAAACGAAAGAGCTGATTTGGCTTCTCATGAAAGAACTGTAATTTTTCCGATCATAAAAGAGTTGTTTTTCAAACGATTAAATCTTCTTGATCTAAATTTGTTATTTAAATAGCTCAACTTCATTTAAATTGGTTAAAACTCGAGTTATTTCAACTCTTTTTTGAGAAGCTGCCTTTCAACATTGAGATGAGTGGATTTCAGCTCAACTAGAGCTCTTTTATGGCTGACTTTTTAAGAGAGTAGAACTATTGTATGAATCAGAAAAACTCCGTGTAGCAGCGCCACCTGGTACGGTTGTAACGTTACATGCATGCTGAGCGTCATTTGTAACGTTTGGTTGGTCGTGGTGGAGGTTAAATGTAGACATACTCATTAATTTAGGATAAAATAACAAAGTTTATTAAAGCGATAAGGGCTGAAGGGAAGTGGAGCAAGTCTTAAATTTACACAACTGAAAACACTATGAACAGCTAAATCATACTCACAGGCTCCGACCTAGCTCAGTCGTGGCACCGCCTAACACTTCTCACTATCTTCTGGCTGAGCTGCTAAACAAAGCTTAATTAAACAGCCCGTGGCTGTGGGTAATCCTTTATTCACAAACAAACCAAATGAAACTAAGAGGTTCCTTACCCCGGCCAATTCTCAAGTCAACTGTCGGAACTCCTTTCTGCTCACTGGAGGCTTCGTTGCTACTTTTCAATCGGCCAGCACTTCGCTGAACACTAATTCACTTCTCTTGTCTAATACTAGAGATCCTCACTCGGTGGCTAATGCCAGAGACACTCCTCATTCACTCAAACCCAAGCTTTTATATGCTGCAAACTGAGATACTTCACATTAACATATTACTAATAACCGCGAGCAAACTGTAAAATCCGAAAGAGCACACACACTCTAGAAAGTTAAAGTAAAAGAGAGAATAGATGTCGCTTTTACGCTTACACATGTTAACTTATTGACGTCACGATCTCAGAAACACTAGAGTGCCTTTATGGAAAGGTCACTCCCTCACAACCCCCCCTCGGATTCTACAGAAAAAAAGGGCTGGGCCAAATACATGCCCAGAACTTTTTCTTGTTAAAAATTTCGAGCCGTGATAAACACAGTGATGGGTGAAATTTAGCGCCGAAACATAACTTTTAAAATATTAACTTTAACCCATCACAACCAAAAAACCTCAGTTTGCCTCAAATATTCACATATTCAATCCAATCATTCTTCTATCTTACAAATAGCCTCCGTAAAACTTCCAAAAACTCGTAAAACTTTCAAAACTAATTACCTCTTCTTTCAAAAACAGCCCACTTCACAAGGAGTGCTAAAATTTCTCAAAACACTAAACTTCCGAAATTTTCCTGAATATTGCAATACAACTATAACATTACCAAAAGTTTCCTCCATAAAACTTTCCTAATACTAGAATTCGCACCAAGTCCAAAAAACCCAATGCGCAAAAATTTTCCTCATCCAAATACCGAACTCATCTAAAATTAAATTTTACTTCATACTCAAAATAACTCTGCTATTACGTAATACCTACATACCCATTAGCCAATGAACTAACTCCCAAAATTCTTCAGAACGTAACTCCACTTTAACAATAATTGGGGCACATACGTACAGCGTCATATCACTGTGCTTATGCAACAATAAAAAAAAATATCAAAAATTTACAAAATGACGTCATCATGCTCTTCATCTGTATTAACTAAAAGAAAAATAGCAGAATCAATACATAACACAGGTATACCATGGAACTATTAAATAGGGGGAACTGACATATCCTTAAAATAGTGAAGCTTCAACTGTAACCGTTTTCGTAGAGGGTTCATTACTATGATAGCAAACTCCTACCAGTAAATTTATGCAGAGAATTTCTCTTTATCTAAAGGCCTCATTAATGGAAAATTTCGATAAAAAATAATGGCAAAAGTCGATATTCATTTTCACTGGTAAACGTTTAATGTCGCAGCAATAATTCCGCCATATTTTGACAACCAAGAAAACATTTTGTCAGTGTCAGTATAACGATTATAATACATGGGCAAACTCATACCAGTAAAAATAAACAGAATCTTTTTAAACATATTTGTGAGAAAAATTTCAATCAATAAGGCTCCAAAATAAGATGAACGTTTCTATTTAAGCTTTCTAATGGAAGTTTTCAATGCGGTAATGAGAAACTTTGGATCCGATTAAGAAAAATCAGCAGCCATCTTATGATAACCACCTCCGTTACTTCACTCACAATTGATAGACAATGCACTATATGTCTCCTCCTTTTATTCGTAACTCCATTAGGTATACTTCCATGCAAGAAAATCACATTAACATTCAATTTTAATACAATACAATTTCAAATTCAAACGCAGCTTAAAAATTCGCAACTTGCGGAAACCATTCCCAACTAAAGTACAAACGCAACACATAAAACACGAACGATAAGGAGAAAGTTAATTCATTAAATGTTAGTATAAGAGATAGAAACGCGTGTCAAGGACTTCTTGACCGCAAAACACGTGCGCGCCTGAACCGCGGCGCGTGTACAAAGTAACCCAAATTACTATCTGTACTTTCTGAAAATTTAAACATACATTAACATACATTTTATAACACATGAACAATATAACAATATAGTAACATTTTTAACAAATAACACAACAATTTAACAATAGATCCAGAATTTTTAAAAGCAGTTAAGACCAAAATCTCAAACATACACAAAACTAACAATTTTGCAAATAAATTTTGAACACAATTAAGCACTAATCGTGAGTCCGTCAAAATAACCCCAAAAATGGCCAAAAGTACCAAACAGTCTTTCTGCTTTCTATTCTTTCACATTGCTACCACATATATGCACTCTAATAGAAATTTAATAAAGAACATTATCACCCAATCATAGAGATGATTCGCTGCTGGCTGGCTTCATACTACAGGATGGCTTTCTCCTCTTGTCCCAGAAACCTTGTACGAAGGATCTTTCGTCATCAGAACTGTACGGTGACGCCACAGTTGACTGTCGTGCCTGCAGCCTGGTTCTGAATGGATGCCGTGGGATACTTGTAGGTTCCGCTCGACGACTCTGCTCTGGCCGGTTCGCTGGGGTCACTCCATGGCGAGATTCACACTGTTGATGCCGGTAATCTGAGCGTTGTCTCCTCTTTCTAGATGCACCCGAAGTTACTGAAGATCCTATGCCACGTTTCTTTCCGGATCTATGTTGTTTCTTATTAGGCAAAAATTCGGAATTTAAAGTTCGTTTAACAGTTTGCCGAGTGTCCATCCGAAATCTTTTCCGGGGATTAATCACTGAAGATGGTGAACTATTAGATAATTTATGTTTGTGAGGCTGCTGTCTCATAAGTGGAGGAACGGGATAGTTTATAATCTTTTTCCTTTTATGGCACACAGAGTCTGAAGTATTTGACACTGCTCTCTTATTTTTGTTATCATACTTTGCTCTCGGATTGCTAGGCTTTCGACTCTCAATAACAGTTTTTGGAGCTGTTTGACCAACTTTTCTTCTTGAATATTGATGAAAAGAATTAGATGAAGAAGTGCTGGACTCGGGACACTCATTGGATCGGGAATTTCGCGAAACAACACTCGACACATGAGAACCTTCACTACCATTTTCTCTAAACTTATAAACTCTAACCTGATCCAAATTAACCGTCATTCTTTCACCATTGACATCAACAACCAAATTATTATTTCGAACTTCTAAAACCTCGAACGGACCTACAAACTTCGGACCAAACTTAGCTACTCTCTTTTGACGACTTGAACTTAACCAATGCTTTTCTACTAACACAAAATCTCCAACTTTCACATCTAACTCCCTTCTACGCATATTATAATACTGAGCCTGCTTTTCTTGCGCTTTTCCCATCTGAACTTGAGCTTCCCTAACCAACCTCTCAATATCCTGACACATGTACTGACTTTCCACATCTGACAACATAACTAGCCTTTGGAATGGAGTAATGACTTTTCTACCCAAAAACAATTCAGCTGGCGTTTTCCCCGTCGACTCGTGAACTGCCGTACGAAGTGCGTATGCAAAATGCTGAAGAAACTGGTCCCAATTTGCGTGATGAGAACCAACATACGAAGAAATCATTTGAATTAATGTACGATTTACACGTTCAGCCATATTAGACTGAGGACCTTACCGTCCCCAGTCTCCAACTTTTCACACAAAGACTTAAAAATATTAGATATAAAATCATAACGAAATGGTTTACTAGCAACTAGTGCGTCAAAACCAATATGAATTTCATTCCTTAAACTCGGTTTATCTGAAAAAACCTCTCCAAATTCATTCAAAAACTTATTAAATTCCTCCTTCTCGATTTCACTTAACCCCGACTCCTCCAAATTAATTGACACTGAAACTGGCTCTTTCTTACTCACATTCTCATCATTATTCACTATTAACGACTTTTTAAAGAAATCCAAACTAATTCCTCTATCCTTCATATAATCCACACCAACTATACAATGCACTGTTAATCCATCTAACACACAAAACTCCCAACATGTCTTAACCGAACGAATTTCAACTTCCAATTCTACTGAACCTTTATTATCGCAAGCTACTCCCTGTGCCGACTGAACCACCAGACTTAACCTCTTCAACTTCTTATACGAAAAATATTTCCGATAACAATCAAAAGAAATGAACGACTTATCTGCCCCTGTATCGAAGACACTTTTAACGACAATACCATCTAACACAATTAACACTTCAGGTAACTCAACCGGATTAATAGTAATTTTATTCAAACTCACCGAAGACATTTCCGACCTCTGAACACATTTGTTTTGCATTGACCTATTTTCAACATTCTCATCCGAAGTTAATCTCCTTACTTGCGAAGAAACATTCCTGTCCCGTACTCCCCCTCTCCGATCATAACCACTATTCTGTCTATTTCCGTACATATTTCTCTCACCACTTCTAAAACTATTAGCACCACCACAATTCCTATTACCATTATTCGTATTCGACATATTACGACCAAATCCATCATTTCTATTACGCAAATTACTATCCGGAAATCGCTGTCCCCCTCTCACAAAATTACGTTCCCCCTCATTTCTCAAATTACTATCCGCGACAGGTCTCTGCCGAGGGCTACGCAAATCCCGTTGATCCGAGCTATGCCGAGTCTCATACTTCGATAATAACTGGTGCATTTCTGCAAAATTCTTCGGTGCTCTAACTTCAATAAAGTCCTGTATACTTGGATTAAAAAGAGGAAAAACAATGTCCAACAATTCCTCAAATGTGATATCTAAATCTAATTTATTTTTTAGTTCAAGCTTACGTAGATAGAATTTTGACGCCGACTCATAAATATTCTGCTTATTACAATAGAACTCTTTTCTCAAAATACTTTTATCTTTAACTGGAGGAAATGCCTTCTTTAACTCAATCACAGTTTGTTCAAATCTTTTCGCTTCATCATTAATCAAAAACTTTCCTATATTTTCCAACCACAAAAGTGCTTCGCCCTTCAACGAGCATTTAAGCACTACGTACCTACTTTTCTCAGGTATATTATTGAACAAAATATAATCATCTAATTTAACTAAAAATTCACTAATATCACCTTCACCGGTAAAATACACACGTAGCACAATCTCACAATGTCCGATGTTTCGTTGGGCGCCATTTGTAACGTTACATGCATGCTGAGCGTCATTTGTAACATTTGGTTGGTCGTGGTGGAGGTTAAATGTAGACATACTCATTAATTTAGGATAAAATAACAAAGTTTATTAAAGCGATAAGGGCTGAAGGGAAATGGAGCAAGTCTTAAATTTACACAACTGAAAACACTATGAACAGCTAAATCATACTCACAGGCTCCGACCTAGCTCAGTCGTGGCACCGCCTAACACTTCTCACTATCTTCTGGCTGAGCTGCTAAACAAAGCTTAATTAAACAGCCCGTGGCTGTGGGTAATCCTTTATTCACAAACAAACCAAATGAAACTAAGAGGTTCCTTACCCCGGCCAATTCTCAAGTCAACTGTCGGAACTCCTTTCCGCTCACTGGAGGCTTCGTTGCTAATTTTCAATCGGCCAGCAATTCGCTGAACACTAATTCACTTCGCTTGTCTAATACTAGAGATCCTCACTCGGTGGCTAATGCCAGAGACACTCCTCATTCACTCAAACCCAAGCTTTTATATGCTGCAAACTGAGATACTTCACATTAACATATTACTAATAACCGCGAGCAAACTGTAAAATCCGAAAGAGCACACACACTCTAGAAAGTTAAAGTAAAAGAGAGGATAGATGTCGCTTTTACGCTTACACATGTTAACTTATTGACGTCACGATCTCAGAAACACTAGAGTGCCTTTATGGAAAGGTCACTCCCTCACACGGTGATTGACACCAAAACTTAAACGTAACCAGTTCATTCATATTACAAATTTACTGAATCTGAAATTTGATGAAAATCTGTGCATTAGTTCTAAAAAAACAGTTATTACGGAATTCGTGAAAAAGACAGCACAACAGCACCAGTTGGTAAATGGTTTACACCAAAATATAATCAGCGTCCAATCATGTCAAGGACTAACAGAATCTGAAGTTTCGTAAAAATCTTTGCTTTAGTTTTGAGATAGAGCTGTTGCGGAAATCGTGAAAAAAGTAGTATAACAGTGCCATCTATTGAGCAATTAACACAAAAAACTAATCAGCATCAACATATATTGTACCCTACATGAATATACATTTTTAAGAAATTCCATGAATGCATTCTTGAGGTAGAGCGCCCACAAAATACACATACATACACAAAGTCAGATTCACAGGCAGACATTTTGTAAAAACATTTTTTTGGCATCTCTGACCCCTAAAAACGTGAAAATCCGACAAAAACTGGTATTCGAAAGTTTTTATTAACCTAATACTTCCTTCTTGTAAAGACAGAAAGAATTAAAAAGGCAAGCATGCATAGCAAGAAAAATTCTTTTTATTTGTTAAAACATAGTTATTTCTTCTTACTTAATTAGTACTTTTACTTAATAATCTACTTTTCTTAACTAATTCAACTTAAAATTGAATTAGTGCTAAGATTTATTTTAATGCTCTGATTTATAGTATTCTAAAAGTTACAAAAAACATAAAGAAAAGTTTTTAAGTTATTCTGCAACACGACAGGAGAATCGGACAAAACTTATATTAAATACTTCTAGAAGTAAGTTTTTCTCTTAAACTAAATCTGGCAAAACAAAATTTCAAGTTATAAGATTTAACGAATATTTTAATTCGTGTTTTTGAAAAATTTGTAAAGTTTTGGTATGGAAATTACTTCTTAAACTTCCTTGCGATATTTGTACATTAATATTCGAATCTTTTTTTTTTTTATAATTTTGTATCAATCTTGAAATCTGATATAACTGAAACATATTAAAAAGATTTTTTTAACTATCTGCATTTAATTGAAAATATTGCTGTTAAAAAGGGAAATATTGAAGAATCTTTATCAAAACAGCATTCACAAAAATCTAGTATTTTTGTCGATTAATTAATCTTTATTTCCACTTAATTAATTTTTACTTTATTAAATAAATAATATTATTCTCAAACTAATAATAAATAAAGAACTTATTCTATAAAAACATGCCTAAATTTCTGTGGCTTCCGGTAATAACCAGGTAAGGCACATTTTTAATATTTTGAGTAATTAACGTTTAAAGTTTTCAAAAATGTCTTTTTATCATTGCTTTTATAAAATAGATTAGAACTTAATGATTTTCACTACATTAAATTAGGATATAAGAACCTCTTTTTTTTGGGCAAAATAGTTATATAAAAATGGTTTTTATTAATTGAGAATTATTATTACTGGTTTTTCAATTTTTAAATGAAAATTTATAGTCGCCGTATAACGGGAAGTATTCTATTTTTGTCAGTACTTCCGACTCATTCGATTTCAGCAGATGAAGGTACTCTTTTAAAGCTACATTTTCCCAAATTATGTCAATTTTTTCAAAAATGTGCCTTACCTGGTTATTGCCGGAAGCCACGGATATAATCTTAAGAAATAGTATTTTAAAGAAAACAAGTAAAGTTAAAGAAATTAATTTTTTTCTCAAAAAATATTACAGGTTCATTATTTACTTTAATTTTATATGCTCAGTTAACCCCTTGAGGGTCAAAGAATAATGGATCTGTAATATTGAATTCTCACAGGAAAAATCGAAAACTTAAAATAAGAAAAGGCATAGTTAACATTATGCCGTCAAAATTAAAAATATGAAATTTCGTTAAAAGTGTCTCGTGAGAATCTCGTTTAAATTGGGTGGATTAAATTATATCCCGCCGCCTCCTCAAGGGGTTAATGAATAGTTACAACTATATGACTTTAAGTACAAGAAAAAGTAATAAATATACACTTTAAAAAATAAGCTTGTTCACTACTTTATGTTTCAAAACATTTTATTTCAAAAGGTTGTTTAAATCTTAATCAGTAAGTTTCAAAATTAACTATAATATTGAAAAATTATTTCCATTAATAGCAAAAATTAAATTAAGGATTCTAGTTCAATAAGATGAAAAGATTTTGCAACCAAATCTTAACTAACCATCCAATTGATTTTGAATGGATTTCTTTTCACGCATTTCAGAAATGAAAATATTAGTATTTATTTTTTATGTTTTGTAAATGTTTTTAAATAAATGAATATTTTATATTTTATTCGATGGAGTTCGGTGAAGGGAATTCATTTTCAGTTCTTTTATTTAAGGTTTGAAAGTTTATAAATTCAGAAATAAACTAGTCGTTGGGGGCCACCGTAATACTTATATGAAAATAAAACATATGAAAACTATTTATACAATGCATTGCAATTCATAAACAAAATAAGAAACTAGTCGTTGGGGGCCATCGTAATACTTACCCATCATGGATATGCATATGAAAATAAAACATATGAAAACTATTTATACAATGCATTGCAATTCATAAACAAAATTTAAATATTGTTAATATACATAGTAATGCTATATTAAAGAACTGCTGATGTACCAATTTCGACAAATTATATAAAACGCGTAACTACTCAAGTAGTACCGAACTGCGTAAAAGAAACATCCTTATAACTCCAAAAATAATAACTCTATTAACTAACAATTAATTGCGTCGGATTAAGCATCTCATTTCCAATTAAAATAAACCTTTGAATTGAAATTTGAATGAAATAGAGGGTCATGAAAAATCGAAGAATTTGGAAAACAGGATTACAAATATCTCGGCAACTAATAATCCGATTGACTTCGTTCTATATGCAAAATATGTGTTATTGTATTGCCTTTTACGTCCATTCCTTAGAACAAAAAAATTCGAAAATGTTTATATATCTTTCATCAGAACGAATTTTTTGAGAGTCCGAAAAAAATAGTTCTGGATAATCGAGGTTGCTGATATTAAATAGGCTTCGTCCCATTCTTACATACTAACTACATATAAAATTTGAAGTCTCTATCTCAATTTGTTCGGGAGATAGAGCGTTTACAGACAGACAGACAGACGGAAGGCAAAATTTTTTTTCTAAAAATATGTTTTTCGGAATCTCTACTATCTAAAACGTGTAAATCCGTCAAAAAAAGATTTTCGATTTTCAAAACGATTGCAAGACTTACCCTATACTACGTATGATGGGTAAGTAAAATGAGTGTTTTTTTTCTAAAATTCCTTTAGCAAAAAGATTTATTCATCATGGTTTAAATAATTACTGCATTTTGCATTTTGGAAAAACATATTTTTACTCCTTTGAGAATTGATTTTACTCCTATTTTTTTACTCCTATATAAACTTAAATTTATTATATATAATGGACGTAATGTATTTGTAATATATATATATATATATATATATATATATTAGGGGAGCAAGTAAAAAAAAGAAAATAGCAAAATAAAGTGAAACAGTCATGCATGGGCATAAATTTGAGAGCAACAAGTGTATCTATGCTCAGTACGGAAAAAGACGTAAACTAGTCGTTGGGGGCCACCGTAATACTTACCCATCATGGATATGTATATGAAAATAAAACATGTGAAACTATTTATACAATGCATTGCAATTCATAAACAAAATTTAAATTTTGTTAATATACATAGTAATGCTATATTAAAGAACTGCTGATGTACCAATTTCGACAAATTATATAAAACGCCAAACTACTCAAGTAGTACCGAACTGCGTAAAAGTAACATCCTTATAACTCCAAAAATAGTAATTCTATTAACTAACAATTAACTGCGTCGGATTAAGCGTCTCATTTCCAATTAAAATATACTTCTGAATTGAAATTTGAATGAAATACAGGTTCATGAAAAATCGAAGAATGTGGAAAACAAGATTACAAATATCTCGGCAACTTATAATTCGATCGACTTTGTTCTATATGCAAAATGTGTGTTATTTTATTGCCTTTTACGTCCATTCCTTAGAACAAAAAAATTCGAAAATTTTTATCTACCTTTCATCAGAACGAATTTTTCGAGAGTCCGAAAAAAATAGTTCCGGATAATCGAGGTTGCTGATATTAAATAGGGTTCATCCCATTCTTACATACTAACTACATACAAAATTTCAAGTTCCTATCTGAATTTGTTGGAGATAGAGCGTTTACAGACAGACAGACAGACAGACAGACGGACGGCAAAATTTTTTTTTTCTAAAAATATGTTTTTCGGAATCTCCACTATCTAAAACGTGTAAATCCGTCAAAAAAAATTTTCGATTTTCAAAACGATTGCAAGACTTACCCTATACTACGTATGATGGGTAAGTAAAATCTCAGGAGAGCTTTAATACTTTAAAAGTTGGATAGAACGTTAAAAAATAGTTTAGGGCAATAATTTTCTTACATGTAAACGACGAAAAAGAGCACTGTTTAGGAATGATTAAAGGCATTTGATATGGCATGTAGTCCCTTCGAACAAATAAAACTGTCTCCGACATGTTTCCCATTATTCGATGGCATTATTGATAAGTTTCCGAGAAATATTGCTCTGCTCCACAAGAACTACCGTCTCAAGTCCCGGACAATAAAAGGAGGCTTCATTTTCAGTGCAATGCATCGTCCAAATGTGTCCTAAACATTCCTGATCGAATTCACGCCAGGAGAGCTCGTTAGTTGCTCCATGTACCGTATTTTTTTCAATTTTTAGAATATTCTTCACAAGACCATATGTATACTGTCTTGCATTATCATGTATACAATAAAAGAAATCACCAGTTAATCTATATTAATAAAATAACAAATCGCTCTGTGTGTGTGTGTGTGTCTGCGATAGTTAGCGAAAACTACGGTACGTACGAAGCTCAAAATTTTTCTGAGAATAGCCCAATATCTCTCCTGATGCACCTGACGCTCAGAATTTCAAAATTCTATTTATTAACTGAGTAATTAATTAAATTCCAAACCTCACTCTCATAAAAAATCGCTTTTTCTTTAGGTTTTTTTCATTTTCATTCTCTTATGGTTGGTTGGTTGCTTAAAATTTTCTCAGAAATAAATTTAAAAACTGAGACTGACCTTTAAAATTCATAGACTGGCAAACTGTCAGTTTAAATGAGGATTTTTTTTTTTTTAATCACAGCTGCTGTACGCCATGGAGGAAAAAGATAGGTGGTGGCGAAGTAAACCGAAAAAAAGAAAGGTTTGCAAGAGGAAACCATTTATCGCTGAAATTTTAATGTCTCAAAATAAAGCACGAGGAAGGAATTTTGAATTAATAAGACGGATTGGAAGAAATGAATTACAGCCGAAGCATATTTTACGAAGAAATCGTACTTTTTTTAAATGTTTTTTTCTATTATATTATGTATTAAAATAAATGTTTGCTTTTAAAATAATTGAAATTGGAAAATTAAAAATAATTAAATGTCAAAACAAAATTAAATAAAATATTGAAAACATATGATTTGAAGTAAAAAATTGTATTACTAAAAGTTTTCTCTTTTTTTTTTCAGAAATGTTTAATACTTTATAACGTAGATGAAAAATGTTTATGATCTAACAACATATTTATAATTCCATGTCAATATATAAAATATAGTGATGAAAAGATTCTTTTAAAATCATGCATGAACACTTAAATAATAATATTAATCTAAAATCTAGATTTCAGAGTGCAGACGATTTTTAGACATTAACGAAAGAATGTTGATTTTTCAAGCAAAGTCTTAAATGATGCTTCTATATTGATATTTCAAAGTCATATGATAAAAATAATCAAATAATTCTTGCCTATGATTGATCTAATAGCATCTTTCATGCATTCTGATCGTGTATTACAGGCAATAATGGCACAAAACGTTATTTTTTAAACGAAATTTTAGTCATCTATTCAATAACAGTTTAAAAGGTAAAAAACAAAAACAAAGAAATACTGGTTTAAACCAGTTTGAATTGATCGGAGTTTCAAAGCACATGATTTTGTAGGTGCTTATTTGGACTTAATGTCGCGGATTTTAGAGTTTTATTTTTTGCGTCACCCCAAGACATTATACTGCCACTCCATTAATTTCTTTTTACTATAAAGTTGTACGCATATTTTTGGCATTTCGAACATTAGAATGTATGAGTCATTAGCTGTGTTGCAGTAAAAAAGATTACACAACACTTTTCTATGAGTTTATTTTTTTAATCATTGATTAAATTTGAATGTGTTCTATTCAATTTAAAATTGTAATATGGCTTTAATTTGTTTTTGAAACAAAAATAAAATAGCTGTTTGGCGTACAATTGTTTGTACCCGCAAACGATTCATTCACCATAATAAATTATCAAATAGCTAAGTAAATTATCTATCAGAAATAGCCATAAAAAGAATAGTAGCAAAACTGATTATAACCTTAATGTTTAGACTAATTTAAACATAACCCGATTCCAACCAGAAAAAAAAACAGACCACACTCCGATCCGTGATACACAAAATTTCCGTGAGTATAAACCCGACCCTGACCTAAAAATTCTGTTGTGGAAAAACGATGGATTTGATAACTGACCCGAACCAAATCTGAATCCCGCAAAAATGTTAAAGTGAAGCATAACCCGATTCAAACAAGGAAAAATAATTTTCGTGGGCATGGAATCTGACCCGAACCTAAATATTTTCTTTAAAGAAACCCAAAATATGACTCGAACGAAATCTGAAACCGATAAAAATATTCCAGAGAACTATAACCCGATCCCAGCAAGACAAAATACTTTCAATGGTCATAAAACCGATTCAAATCTAAAAAACTTCGTTTGAAAAATCCTGAACTTTGACCCAAACCACATCTAAATCTGACCAAAGTATTCGAAAGAACAATAACCGGATTCGAGTAAGACAAAATAATTTCCGTGGACATGAACCCGATACGAAGATAAAACTCCCATTCAAAAAAATACCTGAAATTTCAATCGAACCAAATCTGAATCTGACAAAACTATTTCAAACAAATGCAACCGGATCCAAACAAGACAAAATATTTCCATGGACATGAACACAATCCGAACCAAAAAATTTCTTTGAAAAAGTCGCAAACTGAACGAAATCTGAACTTGGCAGAAATATTCCTGTGAAGCATCTCCTTATTCGGACAAAACAGAATTATTTCCGTGAACATGCAAGAAGACCCGAACTCAACAGTTATATTTGAAGAAAAAACTCGAAATCTGAATTGAACCAAATCTGGACCTGACAAAAATATTCCAAAGAACTATAACCCAATCCAAGCAAGACGAAATAATTTCTATGGACATAAACCCAACTCGAACCTAAAAAATTCGATTTGAAAAAACTGAAATTTGACCCAAACCACATCTAAATTCGACCAAAATATTCGAAAGAATCATAACTGGATTTGAGCATGACAAAATAATTTCCGTGGACATGAACGAGATCCGAACCTAAAAATTCTATTTGAAAAAATACCTGAAATTTGAATCGAACCAAATCGGAACCTGATAAAAAATATTCCAAAGAATCGTAACCGGATCTGAATAAGACAAAAAAAATCCATTCACCTGAACCGAATCTGAACCTAAAAAAATTCTTTGAAAAAAATCACGAAATCTGAACTTGAAAAAAATATTCATAGTTTCCGTGAACACGCAAGAAAATCCGAACCCAAAAATTCCATTTGAAGAAAAAGCCTAAATCTGAATTGAAACAAATCTGTTCTCGACAAAAATATTCCAAAGAACCATAATTGTATCCGAGCAAGGCAAAATAATTTCCATGGACATGAATACGACCCGAACATTATAACTCAATATGAAAAAATACCTAAAATCTGAATCCGACAAAAATGTTCTAATGAATCATAACCAGATCGAACAAGACAAAATAATTTCCATGGACATGAAACCAATATATGGTTTGGTAACATTTAGGTTGCAATTACATTACGGTAAGTCTTTGATTATATTTAATATCCCGTTAGGTTATAGTTAGGTCACGGTTAAGTTAAAATTAGGTTAAAGTTAAATCGCATTTGTTTTATGGTTAGAATAAGGATATGTTACAATAAAGTGAAGGCTAGGTTACATTTATGTTATATTTAATTTACGGTAAGGTACTGTTAAGTCAAAGTTAGGTTACAGGCAGGTTATGGTTACAGTAAAAAAGTTTACGGTTAGGAATTTATCCATAGAGTAGACATTATGCATGATTTGATTAAAAATAACACTTACTTTTGTTAAATGGCTCTGAAATTATAATACTACATACCAACACTTTAGCTACGAGCGAGTATCGATTTCATTCATGGTATAGTCGGATTTAAGAGTGATATAATTAGTTTGAAATTCAAAATATTTCA
Organism: Maratus speculifer; assembly: GCA_964019185.1. Classification (NCBI taxonomy): domain Eukaryota; kingdom Metazoa; phylum Arthropoda; class Arachnida; order Araneae; family Salticidae; genus Maratus; species Maratus speculifer. The sequence continues at coordinate 44,628 of CAXHSM010001715.1, forward strand.
CTTGGGATTTCTATGTGAAAAAAAAATAATTAGTTACGTGACTTAACAGTGATTTTTGATAAATATCAACACTTTAACACGAAAATCCCGCAGTCGTTGGATACACATTCCCTCCCACATTTCTCATCGCTCATTTTGAGTATTTTTAGAGCTTAACATTAGCTGTTTTTTAAACCGATTTTTCACACAGTCAGTGGCCACGTATTTCAGACAATGCATTTCTGCATGTTTCGAGTTAATGATAAAATCATACAAATTTCAAGTTCGTTTAATATTGTTAATACGGACCCGGGCAACGCCGGGGGGGTCAGCTAGTATAATATAAAATACGACAGGAGGTGTCAGTACCTCGTCTGTATAAGTTCAGGCCATGAAAGTGCCATTCCGAATGATTTGCGAACTCGTACATCTACCTATGCTGGAACAAGCCCATAGCATCTGCACATCTCGTCTTTAATGTGATCTTCCACGGAATAATGTTCGATTATTTTGAGTACCTCATTCTCTCCAAGCCAAATTACACCGGATGTCACAACCAGACTGAATCGGGATTCTTCAGTAAACAAAATTTGACCCCAACAACGTTGCCTCAAAACACGTTGTTCAGTAGACTACATTCCTTGGGTCGCACAGTTGCTTGAGGTCTGCAGAAAACAGATCATTGCTTACATTGAGACCACCATGATGAAGCCTATTTTGGGTTGTTTGATTGGAACATCCTTCGTCCTGAGTCCAAGAACAGCTGTGTTTTCAGTTCAGTAGCATTGTCCGTTCCGTCTCGACGAGCTGTTAACAGGATATATAGGTCATCCACCTCTGTAGTTTTACCGTGTCCTTGTCAACGTCTACAATTCCATGTGTCTTCTACTGGACTCCACAGCTTTACATTGACACTTCTTGTGATTCTAACAGCGTCCGCTACATTTTGTTATGTTTCCTGACATTGAGTTGTCCTGATAATACGCCAAGCCATGAATTTCGGCAAATCACATCAAATGTGATATTTCCAAGTCACTTTTACTCAAATCACAAGCTTAGCACATGAATTTTAAAAGTGTGATAGTGAAACAGGCGTTTTTGAAATAATTGTGCTCTGAAAAACAGGTGTTCTGAATTTTTCTACTTTTTCAACTTTTTGACGTGATAAATTTTGATATCCATTTGAAATTTTCTTCATCTGTTTTCTTTTTATCTGAACATTTTAAAGTATGGATGTTTCATTTTACGTTACTTATCGGTGTAAATATTGGCATAATTTTGTTAAAAACATGTAATTCCCTAATTGTTTTGAGCTGTGTATATCTTATACTATAATGCGAGCAAAAATTGTGTGTGTGTGTGTGTGTGGGTAAATTTTATTTCAAAAACGGCTCTAACGATTTTCGCAAAAGTTTGGATTTTACCATTTTAGGGCACGAGACGACCATTGGGCTAGGTCACATGTTCGAGAAAATTCGATTATTGGGTCATTTTGGGTCATAATGGGTCAAGATCAAGCTATTTATATCTAGAGAACGGCTGGATCGATTTTAAGGAAATTTTCTATCCAATCGTTTTTCGGCACAACAAAACTATTGAGCTGGGTCAGATGTTCTAAAAATTTCGATTAATGGGTCATTTTTGGGTCATTATGGGTCAAGCCATTTTTATCTAAAAAACGGCTGTAACGATTTTGACCAAATTTTATATTGTATCGTTTTGGATTACAAGAAAACCATTGGGTTAGGTAATATGTTCGAGAAAATTCGGTTAGTGGGTCATTTTTGGGGTCATTGTGGGTCATGCTATTTTTATCTAGAGATTTTCTCACGCAATTTTGACTAAAAATTGCATTCTATGGTTTTTGGGCACGAGAAAAACATTGGGCTAGGTTACATGTTCAAAAAAAAATTTTAATGGGTCATATTGGGTCATTAAGAGTCTGGGTCAAGCTATTTATATTTAAAGAACGGCGTGATGGATTATAACGAAATTTTGTATGTAACAGTTTTTTGACATGAGAAAACTAATGGGTTAAATCACATGTTTGAGAGATTTCGACTATGAGAGTCATTTGTGGGTCATGATGGGTCATAATGGGTCATGGTCAAGCTATATCTAAAGAACAGGTGGATCGATTTTAACGAAATTTTGTATGCAAAATTTTTTTGGCACGATAAAATCATTGGACTAGATTACATGTTCGAAAAATTTCGATTAATGGGTCATTTTGGGTCATTAAGAGTCTGGGTCAAGCTATTTATATTTAAAGAACGGCGTGATGGATTATAACGAAATTTTGTATGTAACAGTTTTTTGACATGAGAAAACTAATGAGCTAAATCACATGTTTGAGAGATTTCGACTATGAGGGTCATTTGTGGGTTATAATAGGTCATGGTCAAGCTATACCAAAAGAACGGGTGGATCGATTTTAATGAAATTTTGTATGCAACATTTTTTTGGCACGATAAAATCATTGGACTAGGTTACATGTTCGAAAAATTTCGATTAATGGGTCATTTTGGATCATAAAGGGTCTGGGTCAAGCTATATATAATTACAGAACGGCAGGATCAATTTTAACGAAATTTTGTATGTAACAGTTTTTTGACATGAGAAAACTAATGAGCTAAATCACATGTTTGAGAGATTTCGACTAAGGGTCATTTGTGGGTTATAATAGGTCATGGTCAAGCTATACCTAAAGAACGGGTGGATCGATTTTAATGAAATTTTGTATGCAACATTTTTTTGGCACGATAAAATCATTGGACTAGGTTACATGTTCGAAAAATTTCGATTAATGGGTCATTTTGGATCATAAAGGGTCTGGGTCAAGCTATATATAATTACAGAACGGCAGGATCAATTTTAACGAAATTTTGTATGTAACAATTTTTAGAAACGAGAAAACTAATGGACTAAGTCACATATTCGAGAGCTTTCGATTATAAGAGTCATTTGTGGGTCTTAATGGGTCAAGGTCAAGCTATATCTAAAGAATGGGTGGGTCGATTTTAACGAAATTTTGTATACAACATATTTTTGGCATGAGAAAATCATTGGGGTAGGTCACATGTTTGAGAAATTTCGATTAGTGGGCCACTTTTGGTTCATTCTAATTTTATCAGACAACGTTTCGCGCAATTTTGACTAAATTTTGTATTTTATCGTTTTCGGGCACAAGAAAATCATTGGGTTATGACAGATTTTTGAGAAAATTCGATCAATGGGTCATTTTGGATCATAAGGAGTCAGGGTCAAACTAACTATATCTAAAAAACGGCTCAATCGATTTTATCTAAATTTTGTATCTAATGTTTTTCGGCATGCTAAAACTAATGAGCTAGGTCACACGTTCGAGAGATTTTGATTATAAGGGTCATTTGTTGGTCATGATGGGTCATGCTAATTTTATATAGAAAATGGTACTCACCATTTTGACTTTACTTTGTATTATATCGTTTTTGAGCAAGAGAAAACCATTTAGCTTGGACACATGCTCGCGAAAATTCGATTAGTGGGTCATTTTGGGTCTTAATGAGCTAGGGTCATTCTAATTATATATAACAACGACTCAATCAATTTTACCTAAATTTTGAAACAAAACGTTTTTTGTCACGAGAAGACTATTGGGCTGAGTCGCATGTTAAACAAAATTATATTAGTGGGTCATTTCGCTTCATTGCTGAATGCTGCCAAGCTAATTTTACCTAAAAAATGGCTTAAACGATTTTGATTCAATTTTATATTCTACTGTTTTTGATTACCTGAAGACGATTGAGCTATGTCACATGCTTGATCAAATTTGATTAGTGGCTCATTTTGAGTAATACGGGTCAGGGTCACGAGAATATGGCTTGGTGAATAACTTGGTATAACTTGGTGATATTTGACAAAATATTGGTGACATATGGCCAAAAAATCGACTATAAAAATTACGAAAACCAAAACACGTATTTGGAGCCAAATGAAGGAATGCCTCCAAATTTGGCTGTATCTGGCAAAAAATATTGTCTTTCAGAATTTAAAGAATTTTTTTATACATTCTTAAGAGGATTCGAGATGCATGGTTAAACCAATCAGAGTCGAGCTAAAAAAGTGATTTAGATCGATGTCCTTTCGTTGTAAATTTTAAAATAAAGTAAAATTTATAAACATGCGCATAAAAACATAGTTTTCTTATTGGTTGTTTTACTAAATAATACTATTATAAACATGTTTTACAGTAATAATACAGAGTTAATGATACAATGAAAATACTATATCGAGTTGAACACAAAGTTAATTTGACCGAGCTCCCCTGCTAGTATATACATATATGAATTATTTACGGCTAATGTAGAAGGGCTCCACGTACATCGAAAAAAAATATTGTTCTTACCAGTATGTATTATCAACGGTGTTTAATAGATATTTTTTTTAAATTAAGATCTACAATAAGTCTATATCATGACGATTATTTATAAAAGATGCTGGAGAAAACAATAAAATTTATCCTAATGCCCCGACACATGCTAGTAGGATTCCATGATTTTCGTTTCTTTTCTTTTATTGAAAAAAAAAATAAAGGGTTTTTTTTTTTAATTTGGCAATAATATGTTATTCAGCCCCTATTTTCTCTTAATCTGCTTCTTAAAACACTCTTTTAATTTATTTTTATCAGGTTTCTTTTATTAAAAAACATGTCATTTTATTGCAATACGTATTTACAATAAATAAATTTATTTTCAACATGTCTTCTGTTTGATCTCTATTAATTTCCGACAGCGCTTCTTTCGCTGCATGTTAAAGATAATACAAATAATAAGGAAAAGAAATTTGTCTTCTGACCACTTCAAAAATATTAGCCACTTCCTTAGTTAATTTGTTCATAAAAAAAACTGTGTTTACCCGCACCATTTAACGAAGTTACCCAGATATTGAAATCGCTGTTATAAGTATTTTTTCCTACAATTTCTAACGTACTCATGCCTATTTAAGAAGTTACTCTAATTTGTTTTCTTAACTATGTAATAAGACCAATGTCTGTTTATACGTTTCACACTCTCACACCAATCATGAAGCCTTGAATATCTACAAGTGTACCTGTATTTTTTTTTTAATCCCATCTGGTAAAAAATTCATTTTTTACCACTAGTTTATTCATTATTTTGTTGTTGCATCTCAGAAAATAGCAAATATGGAATGATATTCTCTTCTCTCAAATCACCGAAAAGCTATTTTCAAAATTAAACGCTTAGTGACAATAATTTATTAAACTTTTCGCAGTACTCAAATACCGAAAATAATTATTTTTCGGACCCTTCTGTCTTACTCAGAGACTTGTCATGTAAAATCTGCTTCTGTTCATCTTCTCCTTGCTCTGACCTTACGCATTTCAACGTATAACGTGTATTGCCAAGTTCACAGTTAAAAATTAAACTCTACTATACGTATATATATCATCATCATCATAATCAGCCGTTTTTGATTTAGTGCTGGATATCGGTATCCCCTAGATTTTTCCACTGTTTCTTCTCCAGGGCTTTCGTCATCCAATTTACACCGGCCACTTTTCTGATTTTGTCACTCCACCGTACTTGGGGTCGTCATCTTTGTCTTTTTATATCTCTGGTATACCACGGTAGGATGTTACTGCTCCACTTATTGTTTGGTCTTCTTGCAATGTGCCCAGCCCATTTCCATTTTTGCAGGTTAAATCTTTCAATGATATCAAAAACTTTTGTCTGACTTCTTATATAGGTTATCCTCTTTCTGTCTCTTCTAGTTATGCCTAGCATACATCTTTCCATGCTTCTCTGTGTTGTTTGTAGCTTTCTAATATCCGTAAATTTAGTGTCCATGTTTCAGACCGACAGACAGTCACACAAACGGACTGACGGATTTTTTTTCTGAAAATATGTTTTTAGGAATCTCCAGTGTCTGAAACGTGTAAATCCGTCATTTTTTTCGATTTTCAAAGCGATTGCAAGACTTACCATATACTACGTATGATGGGTAAGTAATAGTACAGGAATACAGAGTCGCAAATGCAACGCAGATGAGTGACATGCCCACAAAATTGGGGGTGGCTTCCGTCTGCTGTAGAAAACAATGTTCCAATTTCAAATGGTGCTGGTAATAACCGGTGAAAGACAACATGCAACTCATCTACGTGTAACCTACGCCAAATGCTGAATTGAGAATCGCCTACATTTAAGTACACACTCGCACACTGAAGATTTGCTAGTATTATAATATAAGATCGACAGTACTGTACCCGAATTATTTTGTGTGATCTTGTATATCAGTGATGAATACTTGGACACCATACTTTATGCTAAATATCTTGCAATGTACCTTAGAGAAATACATAAATACCAAAATGTTTAAAATAGTGTTACATGAATAAAATATCACACAAGAGTTTCTTCCCCGTTGACCGTAATTTAATGGAATTCTTTTATGTGTCCCTGTAAATGCGCAATGAATGCTATTCATACCAAATCGTATTACTGTGCGATATATAGTATCCTGCATTGTACTTTAGAGATACATAAGAGATTCAGAGATACATCTTAATGAATTTCATATTGTGAAGCATTATTAAAAATCACAGCAAACGGTTTTTCTCATAGGCCGTAATGTAAAGGAATTTTTTTAATGTCTCTGTAAAAGAAATTATAACATTTGTAACAACCTTCATTTTCAAAACCGAATATGCCAAAGTGGATATGAATATCATATAAAAATTTCATGGCAATCTGACTATATTTACGTGATTTTTGCACCACGAACAGACAGACGTCAGACTGATAATTTTTAGTCATAAAAACTTTTCAGCTATGTTGGAAAGAGTTTAAAACTATGTTAACCCTTGAGGAACAAACAATAATGTCTCTGTTATGCTGAATTATCACAGTAATAATAATAATATTATTATTAATAATAAATATTTTAAAATAAGGAAAAGCAATTTTTCAACACGACGATACGAAGACATGCCGAGGAACCCGGGATGTATGTCCCACAGATTTGGCAATTCCAAAACTTAAGCATGTTAATACTTCCTGCAAAATGTAGCATAGCAGCGCCACTGATTAGGTTGTTTAAGCCAAAATCAAGTCAGCAACAACATTTGTCGACTTATAATTGAATTCTTTTTTAAGCTAGAGCTAATGCAAAATCTTTAAAAAAAATCTGCATAACGGCGCCATCTGTTGAGTTATATGCACCAAACACTAATCAGGATAATTTTTTTTTTACCAGGTACTAAATGAATCTGATGTTTGATGAAGATCCATGCATCATTTCTTGAGATATATTTATTGCAAAATTGTGAAAAATGTAGCATACTGCGCTATCTCTAAGGCAAGTTACACCAAAATTTAAAAAACACTAATCTATATCGGGGACTAGCTGTATCTGAAGTTTTATAAAATTTCGTTTATTAGCTCGTGAGATAGAGCTATTGCGATAATTACGAATAATGTACCAAGCTGTGCCATGTGTTGAGCAATGTGAATCAAAACACAAACGTCATCATGCTATACCAAGTGTTAACTTAATATAAAATTTTATTGAAATCCGTGCATTAATTCTTGAGATATGGCTATTGTTGCAATTGTAAATAATGCAGCACGGCAGTGCCACCTGTTGAGCAATATACACGAAAAATAAATCAGATTTATTTTATATAAAGGTATCATGTAATATAAAGTTTTGTGAAGTTCCGAGCATTATTTCTTGAGATAGAGCTATTGCAATAATCACGAATAATGCACCATGGCAGCACACCTGTTAAGATATTTGAACAAAAACATATTCAGCACCTTGTTATATCAAGTACTAAATAAATCTGAAGTTTTACGAATATCCATGCACTAGTTCTTGATATATGACTATTGTGGAAATTACGAATAATGTAGCACAGCAGTGCAACCTTTTGAGCGACATACACCAAAAACTAATCAGGCCTAGTTTAATCAAGGTTTAACAGAACCTTAAGTTTTGTGAATTTTTGTGCATTAGTTCTTCAGATAGAGCAATCGGAAAATTTTTGTCACATGCATACAGACATTTTGTAAAAACATGTTTTTGGGTTCTCTGACCCCTAAAACGTGTAAATCCGTCTAAAACTTGACTTCGAAAATTTTCCAATATTTTCTTCTTTTTAAGATAGAAGAAAGTAATAAAAAGTGTGGGGGGGGGCAACATAAGTTCTTGAGTTCAACACAAAAAAAAGAAAAAAAAGAAAGAAAAATATTCATTTACTTAAAATAAACAAATAAAATAATTAAAAATTTACCATTTAATTGACCCCCCCCCCCAAAGTTAATAAAATAAAAAAATTTCAAAGTTTCTCGTGCGAATCTTGTTTAAATTAGGTGGGATAAAATATATTCCATCGTCGCTAAAGCGGTTAAATTAAATACGTTTAAACAACGTTAAATTTAAATGATCTAATATAAAAAAAAATCTTGTATCAACAACATAATTGTCCAATTAAAATTTTTTAGTCGTTTGATCATCGACGAAAATTAAAACGAAAAATTACAAAAAAAGGAAACAAAGGAACAACCGTAAAATTCGTTCGCGGCCACAGGGATTGCCATTTTTAGGTGCGTTCGTAATTATATAATACGTAGCACCTATAGTGGTCGTTCAGTCCGTCCGTCTGTCCGTCCGTCTGTCCGTCCGTCTGTCCGTCCGCATATAACAACGCAAAAACTACCCAACCGAATCGTTTGAAATTTAAAATACATAATTATTACATAATTTTGTCGAGTCATTTCAAATTTTATGAAACTAGGATGCATAGATCATTTACAGGGGCAATCAAAAGTATTCCATTACATTACGGTCAATGGGGAAAAAAGTTTCAAATGCATTTTAATCGTTTGAAATTTAAAATACGCAATTATTACATAATTCTGTCGAGTTATTTCAAATATTTTGATAATCGTGTGTATAGATCAATTACAGGGGCAACCAAAATTATTCAATTACATTATGGTCAATTAGGAAAAAGTTTCAAATATATTCTATATGTTTGAAATTTAAAATACATAATTATTACATAATTTTGTCGAGTTATTTCAAATTTTATGAAACTCGGATGCATAGATCAATTACAGGGACAATCAAAAGTATTCCGTTACATTACGGTCAATGGGGAAAAAAGTTTCAAATGCATTTTAATCGTTTGAAATTTAAAATACGCAATTATTACATAATTCTGTCGAGTTATTTCAAATATTTTGATAATCGTGTGCATAGATCAATTACAGGGGCAATCAAAAGTATTCAATTACATTATGGTAAATTAGGAAAAAGTTTCAAATATATTCTATATGTTTGAAATTTAAAATACATAATTATTACATAATTTTGTCGAGTTATTTCAAATTTTATGAAACTCGGATGCATAGATCAATTACAGGGACAATCAAAAGTATTCCGTTACATTACGGTCAATGGGGAAAAAAGTTTCAAATGCATTTTAATCGTTTGAAATTTAAAATACGCAATTATTACATAATTCTGTCGAGTCATTTCAAATATTTTGATAATCGTGTGCATAGATCAATTACAGGGGCAATCAAAAGTATTCAATTACATTATGGTCAATGGGGAAAAAGTTTCAAATAAATTCTATACGTTTGAAATTTAAAATACATAATTATTACATAATTTTGTCGAGTTATTTCAAATTTTATGAAAATCGGATGCATAGATCAATTACAGGCACAATCAAAAGTATTCCGTTACATTACGGTCAATGGGAAAAAATGTTTCAAATACATTTTAATCGTGTTACACTCATGCGGACTTAATAAAATTTATATGCAATTATAAAGTACATATTATAATATACATCATACATAATTTGTGGTGCAAAGAACATTTGTTATTGATTTACAAGGCCACACAAAAGTATTCCATTACATAATGGTATAGGGAGAACATTGTTTGATGAGCGTTTTAATTGTAATTCACTATTTACAATTTTATGAGATTGATATATGAAAGTAATATTTTTAAAACTTCGCTATCGTACGAACGCACCTAATTTGCTACGCTTCACGTGCAATTTCCAACTTGTTATTCTTTAACTATGCTTAACTAGAATAAATTTATTTATCATAGATTCGATCTGGGAAGAAGGATATTTTTCTTAATAAAGACAGTCATTAGGGAATATCATAGAAATGATTTACTATACATCTTAGACTGCATCTTTTTACAAAGTTACGAGATTTGAAATATTTATAGAGATTACCTGAAGAAATAATTTCGTTTTGAATAAATAATTGCATTGAAGCAATAATTGCTTGTATAGATTGCGAGGAAATTTATTTCATCTTGTTGATACAGCGCAGGAATTATTATTTTGCACGTCTGTTAATATTCATGTTATAAATTATTCTAAAATTTTTTATAACACAAAATAATAGGGAAAACTTCAGTTTACTAAGAGAAAATTAAACGTAAGAAAAACGAATATTTTTGTTTTTGTGTATTTGGAAATTTGATATAGAATTAGTAAAAGAAAAGTATCCATGGATTCTTTCATAAAAATTTGCATCCAGTTAATACTAGTAATCCAGTTAATAATACGAATCCAGTTAATACTACTAATCCAGTTAATACTAATAATAATTTTGAACCATAAAATTTTGTTCAAGTTTATCGTTAAATGATATGAATAGATTTAAGTAACCTTAAAATTAAATTAACAATTCTAGTATTAACAACATATTTGTCTAATGGAACAATATTAGTTCGCTTGAGTATTCCCGAAAATTCAAGCCGAATGACAAAAATTAAAAATGTGCTAAAAAAGTCCTTCTTTCAAAGATTATCATAGGGATTACAATTCTTATTTATTAACTGTACTTAACCAGAGAAAAAATATTTAGTATTAATTTGATGTGGGAAAATATGTTTTTCCTAATTAAAAAATTCATTAGGAAATATTATAAAACTTATTAACTACAAATCATATAGTCCAAGAGCGACCGCACAAAACCCTAAGTAATCGAGCACAACAAAAATCCGTTATTTTATGGAAGAGTTGTAATAGAGGAATCTAATTATCCATGTCAGCTGGAAGCGAAGTGATGCATAAGCAAAAAATTAAAGCCACTAGTGGTTGACTCGTAAGATTACCATTGTGTTTTCTTGCACCCAGTTTTCTATGTTTTTATACTTTTGATTGTACGGCAAACACCATGCTAAACCTACGAGTCAATCACTAGTGGTATTAATTTTTGGCTATCCGCCAGACATGGATCATTAGATTCATCTATTACTATTCAATAAAATAAAAGATTTTTCTTGTGCTCGATAACTTAGGGTTTTGTGCGGTCGCTCTTGGACTATTACTAAGGATCATTCCCAGGTGTAAGTTGTGGATTGGTATCAAAAGAAAGATTTCATCATGTACGTTAAAAAGTGCAGTGGAACTACTCGTCCGAATCCAACCGTTTTCGAGATATCAGTACTTGAAATGTGAAAGAATAAATAAATAAATTGACAGGCAGGTATATAAACTGTTTGCAAGTTAAACATTTCTTTGCATTGTTTTTAATCCTCCTACCAATACCATTTACCGAGCTACAAGCAAAATCCTTTAGAACCCACACATTGCCAGTTATTTCCCTTCTTTTAGACAGGCACTTCGCATTGTACGAAGTTATCGGGTACGACTGAATTCGAAGAGATTTTTCATCTGTTATTGTTATTTCCAGCATCTTTTTTCTGAAAAATTTTCCAAAAATGTGTGGCGTGACGTAATAGATAAACTGTATGCGTAAATAGTGAGTAAAATAAGCGAATTTTTTTTCCAAGCACCTCCGTCGTTTCAAGCCCAAACTCGCTCTCTGATTGGTTGTTGCTCGAGGCACTGTTTTCACGTAACTTGGCGATAACCATACTTGGCGAAAAATACTTCGCTCGTAAGTGAACGAGTAAACCTAAAACCTAACCTACTCATTCTTATTCTTCCTTCATTTTGTGCTCTTGTGTATTATTATCTTGCGTTATTTTATAAAATGGCTAATGCTTTACTTATCGGTTGCCTTCTAATGTCCATTTCGATGATGGAGAAACATGTATACCTATGTTTGAGGATTCCGATGGTTTAGCCAACGTGGGAGGTATTTTTAAATCTGTGGGAACTGAATTCCTCACATTTAGATACAACTACCAGTACTTTACGTAATTTCTGGTATTAAAACCATCGGAAATCTCCTAAATCCGTTAATGCGTACGAATCCTATAATCAAAATATATGTATGCACAAAATCATATAACAGTTTTAACCCTTTGCACTCGAGTGGAGACTCTCTCTATCAGCACTGGTGTTGTCAGGTGTCCCTCGTAAATCGGGATGCCAAATGCTTTGGACACCACTAATATCTTACAGTTTATCTCACCATCTTTTATCACAGATTATTCAGCCAATCGATAAAGCGAAAAAAATTATCTTAAAATACTGGGTACCAGAGCATTTAGAGCACCCATTTACGCGGGATACTATTGTAGAAGTCAGTGAGAATCACCTCTCGAATGGAAAGGGTTAAATGACAAAATAAATATGTCCATTAACATATTTTAACTTTTGTTAAATATAGTTAAATTTCTATAAAATAAAAATTGTATTAAATTGCGATTATATCTCTGAAATATCTATTTGGTTAACCGCTTCTCGGTTTAGCCCATTCGGAGTACGGGCGATGTGTGTTTGCCAATCATGATTTACCCATACCACGTACGATACCACGTGATTTACCCATACTCCAATCATAATTTATTATTCTCACCAGTAAAATTTTACTGCAAATTTTGCATCATTTAATCCGAGCATTTTTCTGATTCAGTTACTCATAAATTTCTTTTTGAAAAACCGCTGAGTAAAAATTCTGTAAAAGTCATGGCAAAGATAGTCATTATTTGAAAGTTTTTTTTTTCACAAAGTATTGATGAATTAAGCGATTAAGATAAAAATCATGAAAATAGTTTAAGGATAGAGAGCCAACGAATATAAATGCACAAATAAAGTATGAGAAACATATTCATAGAGTGTATTTATATTCGTTGGCTCTCTATCCTTAAACATTTGTGCACAAAGGCTTTATTTGCTGTTTTAATTCATGAAAATAGTATTTTTACTTATTATTTTTTAGATTAAAAAGGAAGTATTGTACAAATATATAGTTCCCACAATTTAATAACCGTATAAAACGTAAAATTTGAAATTATTTTATGAAGCGGAGAAATTTCGAAATTTTTTTATCGCTCTTCTTCAGAAAGGTATCATGTTATTAAGGAAAAAGTTCTTATGGTATATAATTTACTTCACAAAATATACATTATAGCAAAATACTCAAACGTTAATTAAAGATAACAAAAGGGCTCTGGAAAATGGGAGCTTCAGCTAGAGAATGGCATTTAATAAGAATTTATTATTTATTGATTTATAAAAAAGATATATAACGAAAACTTTAACAAGTTGATTCAATAGGAATTCATTTTCAATAGGTAATAATATATATATATATATATATATATATATATATATATATATATACCGGGTGATCCAAAAGTCAGGACGAACTTTAAAAGTGAATAATTCGAAAACGAATCAAGATAACAAAGATATGGTTTGAACCAAACGGATGTAAAAGAAACTAGGTTTTGTGTGGCAACAAAAAAAAAATAGTTCTGTCGGCGAACAGCAGATGGCGCTATAGTGATTTACTGCACCAAAAGATGATTTACAAATGAAAAAAAAAAATGTTGACAACTTACAATTCAGCTTAATTACAGTTAATTAGTGCTACAGTAAATGTTCAATGTGCTATCCATCATTCAGAAGTATAGCGATGAAATGACGCACCTCACGGTTCACAGCATAGAGTAGCATTTCTTTCGTTATGGCAGACACATTTTAGCGGATGGCATCTTTCAGTGCTGTTAGTGATGCCGGTTGGTCTCGGTCCTTTTTTGATTTCAATAATTGCCACAGCCAAAAGTCCGAGCGTGTCAGATCGGGAGATCTGGAGGCCATGCGTGATTAAAGTAGCGACTGATAACGCGATCCTCCCCCAAATATTGAGCAGAGCAGGCGTTACACAGGCAGAGCAATATGAGGTTTTGCTCCATCTTGCATAAAGGTGACTGATTGGAGTGCCTGTCGCGCTTGCAATTCAGAAACACGACAGCGCCACCTGTTGGTTGCCAATATAACTATTTTTTCCGTAGCCACACAAAACCAGGTTCTTTTATATTCGTTTGGTGCAAACCGTATCTTTGTATCTTGACTCGTTTTCGAATTATTCGTTTTTAAAGTTCGACCTGACTTTTGGATCACCCTGTATATATAATACAGGGATCACGATTACATCTTTGAAATGTTCAGCTCTTTAAGGAAAAAATAATGAAAATATTATTATTCATTATTTCTTTAGATAAAAAATGAAGTATAGTACAAATATATTGGGTTGGAAACTAAGTTCCCGCAGTTTTTTTAAATAGAAGTTTTCTACCAGAATCTATATTTTGTTTTTTGGATACTAGAGCTAATTTGTGTTGAAACTCAGATCTATAAAATGGAGTGTCAAGTTGAGAAAAAGGAACATTTTCGACACCTTCATCTCTTTGCTTTCAATCAAGGTTGTAAGGCCGCAAAAGCTGCTCGTGATATTTGTGCTGTGTATGGCGAGGGTGCGATAGCTGAAAGAACCGCCCATGATTGGTATGCCAAGTACAAAAATGGAAATTTTGACATCAAAGACGCACCTCGTTCTGGCCGTCCAGTTGAGTTCGATGAGGAGCGATTAAACCTACATTTGCACGAAAATTCGCGTCAAACGACAAGAGAACTGGAAAAGAAAATGAAATTCTCCCACACTGCTATAGTGAAGCATCTTCACTCGATGGGAAAAGTTCAGAAGTTTGGAGCATGGGTTCCGCATGTTTTAAGTGACAACAACAAGAATCAACGAGCCGCAATCTCCGCTGGTTTGCTTGCTCGTCACCGCTCAACTCATGGAAACAAGCAAAGATTTCTTTACCGAAACGTTACTGGCGATGAAAAATGGTGCCTGTACATTAATAGGAAGCAACGCAAGGAATGGCTCAGTCCTGGTAAATTACCAACACCGCGTGTAAAACAAGTTCTTCACCCACGTAAAACGATGTTGTGCGTATGGTGGGACTGGGAAGGCATTATCCATTACGAACTGCTTGAACGAAACCAAACAGTCAACGCGGAACTCTATGTTCGACAATTGGAACGACTCAACGTAGCTATTCAAGAGAAAAGACCTAATCGGCAGCATGGAGTCCTTTTGCTGCACGACAACGCCCGCCCTCATATCGCCAATATGACCAAGGAAGCCATTCAAACGCATGGCTGGGAAGTACTGCCGCACCCGCCGTACTCTCTTGATTTGGCACCAACGGATTTCCATCTCTTTCGATCTCTATCAAACGCTATGCGCGGAGTTTCGTTCAATACTGATGCAGACTTGAAAGCTTGGTTGGATGAATTTTTCGAGTCGAAACCAGGGGATTTCTACCAACGAGGTATTGAAAATCTTGTTGAACGTTGGGAAGAAGTTGTAAACAACAAGGGAGAATACATTGTTGATTAATTATTTGTTATTTTTATTGAAAAATAAACTTTGAAATAATTTTTAAAATACGGCGGAAACTTAGTTGCCAACCCAGTTGGCATTCCATAGTTGACATTCCATTTAAACCCTTTCGACTCGGGTGTCACTTACACAAATTTTATTTGGTTTACACCACTTTAAAAAAAAAGTTTCCTTCAAGTACACAATTTCAAAAATGCTGTAATTAAATAAGGCAAATTTTATATTCCTTTATTACTGGTGCCAAAAACAAATTTTGCAAAGAAAGATGATGTCGAGTCAGACTGGACATACGAATGCAAAGAGTTAATGATCTGAAATTTAACATAAATTAACTCGATCAAAAAAAAAATGTAAATTTGGCAGAACAAAAACGTATTTAAAAACACGGCGGGAACTTCGTTGCCAACCCACTTGCTACTTTATTGCTGACATTACATTTTAACAATCAGCATTTTAACATGAATTAGGTCGATGAAAAAAACAGAGTATAGATTCCGGTAGAAAAATTGTCTTTAAACAAACGGCGGGAACTTAGTTTCCAACCCAATATTTCCTAAAATTTAATACTTATATAAAACGTAGAATCTGGAATTCTTTTATGTAGCGAAGAAATTTCGACATTCTTTTATTTATTTTTTCAGAAAGCAATCATCTGTTTAAGGAAGAAGTTCTCGTGGTATTTAATTTATTTCATAAAATATACATCGTAGCAAAATAACTCAAAAGATAGTTATAAAAATAATAAAAATTGTATTTTTCCAGATAATAACTTATAAAACTTGATAAAAACTTATTACTTATTGATTTATAAAGAAAGGTATTTAACAAAAACTTTAACAAACGGATTGAATAGAAATTTATTTTCCATAAGTAATAATATACAGGGTGGGCCGATTATACAATCCGTATAAACTTTAGCGATGGCTTTTACTCATACGTGTTGGGTTTAATAACAGAAACAAATTGAAAACAGGGCTCGCACTTGGCCCGCTTTTTGAAAACTACTTTTATTTACAGAAAAATTTTATTTATAAATTTGGTATACCGGAAAACGCGTTTTTCTTAAAATTTTTGAAGAAATCTACAACGATTTTTTTTAAAACAACAACAGCAACAACAATCAAAATACTGGTTTTCGAAAAATGGACCTGTGGGAGCCCTGTAAAAATTATCCGAAATGTACTGCAATAAAATTTATATTTGTATGCAAATGAGCACATATATGTACATGTTTCTGCATAAGTTTGATGTTAGAAATTAAATTAAAGGGGATTTTTTTCACAATTTCATTAAAATATAAAATAATTACATTTCATATACGTTTTAGGGTAAAGTGGGAATCGCGATCTAAGAGTTTCCTTAAGTGAGCATTTTAACCTGTAACTGCTGTTAGCGGTCTCACAGACCGCTGAGTATTTCCAGTTTCGGAGTTTAACTCGTAATTTTTAGTTTAAATATAGATAGTGGTCAAATTTTTTTCATTTGGAGTTCTATTACTATCGCTAGAGACTTTTGAATAGCTGAATTTTATTTATACTATTCCTGTATATAAAATTTAATACAAAAATAGTACTCTGAGAGTTAATTTAACATTTTATTCATCTTTAGATTTAGCGGTCTGACAGACCGCTCACAGTAGTTATACGAGAATTTTTGTTACAGCAGTTAAGGGTTAAAAAACAAATTTGTACATTGATGTAGTGCATTTTTTTATTGAATATCATTTTTTAAATTGTTGATAGAATGATATGAACTCTCTTATTAAGAATAATAAAATATATTCACTAAAAATTACAAAAATATTCTCTTGGTTCCCTTCCAACTTATCCCTTAGGCTTAGCGGAAAATATAGATACGAAGAAAAAAACAGAGTTTTTTGAAAAATATACTTTGTAAAGTTATATTCAATATTTTCAGTTCTTAAAGTTTTCTTCAAGAGAATATCTGGCGAAAAAATAATCTAGATGTTATAATTTTTTTCAAACTTTCACCTTCAAATTTTCTATTGCTTTTAAAATTTTATAAAGATAAAATATCGCCTTAACGTTTTATTGTTATTTTTTAACTTCATATTCTGTCAGAAATGCAAATATTTTTGTTATCATGTTAGTAGGAGGATAAAGATGATATATTAAATGAGAGTTCAAATTTGGGTAGATATTTAAAAAGATGTGTGATTGAGAGAAAATTCAATCTACGAAGGTTTTTGCTTTTTTTTGCGCAGTATAATACGAGGAAAAAGCCGATTGTTTTTTCTTTATAGCAGTCAATGCTTATTTACATTTTATATTTATTCATTTATGCCTGGTCTTTTGTCTTCTCAAAAATGCTTGTAAAAGCAGTTTAAGATGTTACAAAATAAACTAGAAGAATATTAAAGAAATACTTTTTTCTGTATATAATTGATAAAATTTTCGCGTCCTAAATATGGCCATATGTATGATTTTTGTAAATGTTACAGTTCGTCTCAAAAGTTTAAGCTTTCATCACATCTGTTAGATAAAAATTGTAGAAAAAAATATTGGAGTGAGGAAATTGCAATTTCGTTTTTTATCATTCTTTTTAAAGAGAATTTATTCACATAAATATCACACACTAATCAGTGATATATGTGTCATTTTGATCAATGACATTTTGTCAGTTTTCTGCTAAAACGATAATTTGGCCCCTGTAGAGGTTCTGAGATTTCTGCACGAAAAACTGAATCAAGTGATTTTCAGAAGTATCTTTACATTATTAAGAAAGTTCTTCAAATACCGAAACAAATAGTAGTCGGATGGGGCAAAGTCCACGATATACATTGAGTATACGAATCTTGTCAGTGAAGCTCTTCCATTTTTTGCAGAGTCACTAAACATGTGCGTCGTATACAGAGCCCGATCAAGCTTAAATTGGTCCCAGGGCCTGTTAAAAATTTGGACACCCCCACCTACCTACTCATTCCCATCTCTTTCAGAAAAAAAGTGGATTTGTTTGATGAATTGACAAAGTTGTTTGAAAGTAAAAAGCCTAGGTTAAAAGCTTCTAAAAAGTTCATTGAGTAATCCAGAATATTTAAATTTTATGTTTCATATTTCATAAAGCAATATTATCTGAAAAGTATTTGATTAAGGGAAAAGAATCATCCACATAATTTGTGGGCCTAGGGCCGAAGCCCCGGAGACCCGTGCATTAATCAGGCCCTGGTCGTATAACGTTGTCGTGATGGAAGATAACGCCGTTTCTTTTGATCAATTCTGCAATTTTTTTTTTTAATCGTCTACTTCAATCGCATTAGTTGTTGACAGCAGAGAGCCGAAATAATGATTTGGCTAGCTTCAAGCAGCTCATGATGAACAGTTCCGGTACTACTCCGTTATCCCGTCGACCAATTTCGCCAAATTGTACAAATCGCCAAACTAATAGCCAAATATACATGTTGACATAATTTTTATTTTAAATAACGAAAAAACAAATAATTAGTAGAATGTTAATAAAAATATTAATAAAAACTCGAAACAAAAATCACTTAATGACATTTTAAACACGTGAATCGTATTAATTGTCATTGAATGTGACATTCACGTTCATCCATTATTGGCATTTAATCTTATAGTTTGGCGATAATTTTTTGGTCGACGAGATAACCTAGCAGTACCACAGTTCCTTTTCAATCGCCTCAAACACTCAATATCACCTTCCTTGGCGTCAATCTGGGTTTTGCAAGCCATTTGTGAAGCTTATTTGCGCATCGACCACTATCTTTTCCGCATATTATTGTCATATATGATACATTTTTCATCGCTCGTTTCGTTTAAGGAGCGATTCCCAATTGGAAACTTGATTCTATGAGTTAGAGCTATTGCAGTAATCGGAATAAATGCTCCTTAGCAGCGCTACCTGCTCAGTGATTTGCTCATGTAGAAAATGTTAATTCATGTCACTGACTAGCCAAATCTGAAGTTTTATCAAAATCTGTGCATTAGTTCATGAGCTAGATCTATTGTAGAAATCGTGATAAATTCTGCATAGCAGCGCCACTTGTTAAGTGATTTACACCAAAATATAGAAAAAAATTATTCATGTCATTGACTAACAGAATCTGAACTTTGATGGAAATCCGTGCATTAATTCTTGAGATAAAATTATTGTGGAAATTGTGATAAATGCTGCATAGAAGCGCTACCTTTTGAGTGATTTACTTTAAAATGTAGAATATGTCATTCATGTCATAAGCTAATTTAATGTGAAGCTGAAGAAAATCCATGATTTATTTCTTGAGATAGATCTATTGCGGAAATCATGAATAATGCTGCAGAGAAGCGCCATCTGTTGAGCGATTTTCACCAAAACCTAATCAGCACAATTTATATCAAGGAACTCAATATATTTTTTTACTCAATTTCGTGCATTAGTTCTTCAGACAGAACGCCCACAATATTTGTGTCACATACAAACCGACAAACACACATACTCACAGACAGACATTTAAAAAAAATGTATTTTAGTACATCTGAGCCCTAAAACGTGTGAATCCGTCGAAAATCCGAAGTCAACAACTTTTACGAATCCAATACTTCTATCTTATAAAAAAGAAGAAAGCAAAAACATATTTTTGTCGCTAATGTTCAAGAATATAGAGAATGACAAATAAAAATTTTTAAATGCAAATTTTTAAGTATTTTCTAAAACATGCCTTTGTCGTAATAACATTTTAAATTCAAATTAGAATTATTACCATAAATTTCCATAAAAGTGACATAAAAGAAATAAAGAAATATGTTTGCTTTTGCATATCAGCATATTTTTCTCAACTGTTAATTACTTTTTGAACAAGAGGAATCCGTTATGAGTATTAAAATAGAAAAGTATCTTTTTAAAATTTTTACAGACGGAATTTCTTTAATTTTGTAATGTCTGTTTATTTTTCAGAGCATTTAATTTTCAAAGATTTTCAAATATTTTTATATATATTTCATTTTAAAGTAGTTCAACTTAAATACTCTACTTAAAAGATTTTTTTGCATTAATCAATCGAAAATAAGATTTTTCTTCTTTATTACGAAATTAAAGGCAATTTCTGTATTTTTTGAAAAATATGCATTATCGATATAGATATGTAAACACTGTTGAAAGATTACTGTCTAAAGATGAATACAAACTATTGGTATTTTTAGACTATAATTTTAAAAGAAAAAAGTATATCTTGTAAAGAAGACTTAATAGCACAAATATAATCTTTTCCTTTCAAAAACATTTTATTTTTAATTTAAAACATTTAAATGGTAAAAAAATACTAAATAAAATGGAATAACGTTATTGCTTACATTCTCAAATGAATATTTTTAAAGGTGGAATGAATTATCAATGTAGTCGTAAAAATTGTTTTAAAATAAAATTTTTTAAATTTAATATTAAAGCATTTAACAATCTTTCGCTATCTATACTAATTTTATAAAAAGGTAAAGTTTTTTTTTTGTTTTGTTTTGTTTATTTCTTTATTTGCAGGAGAAAATCTCAGGAACTACCAACCATTTTACAAAATAATGGTACCAAACTGATGGCGTTAGTCCCTGTTCAAACATATTGTATATTATTTCGATGCGACTAACTTAACGTGGTGGAAGTCCAAGAAAATATTCTATAAATGCGAGTTTTGTGTTATTGAAGGACCTAGGTGCAAGGAACTGGCATTTATATAACTTATTAGCCATAAAAGATTTATAAGGACAATTTTTTAAATATTTGAATATTAAAAGGTGTGAAAATGGGCAATAACTTTCTAAAAACGTTCTAAACTAAAATTTGTAAACAATTTCAGAAAGTACCAAAACAATTTCAAAAATAATGGTTGGAAACCGATGCTGAAAGAACTTCTTGTAACATAGATTCCATTTTGTCTCAGTGTCATCTAACAGCTGAGTGAAAAAAAAAAGCTTTAAATTGCGTTTTTTGAGAGAATGCGGGAGCTAGTAACTTGAAATTAGGCATGACAATCTATACTAACAATATAAGTAAGTTAAGTTTCCCGTAAAACATGGTGACGTCACTGCAACGTCGTTGTGAAATCACATTGTGACTTTGTGACCATCGATTGTCGATGTGACGTCACGTGACGTCGATGTGAAGTCATATTGTGACTTTGTGTCCATCGATTGTCGATGTGACGTCACGTGACATCGATGTGAAGTCACAGTGACTAAAATGGGAAATCATTATGGCCGTTTTAGAGCTTTTTGTGACGTCACATTGTAACCACTTTGTGATGTCACTATGTGACCAATTTGTGAAAAATGTGTCATTTGTGACTACTTTGACATTAGATTGTGACGAAACTGTGACAAAATCGACGATATTTAAATTGCCAGAAACATGTTTTTTAAAGTAAATAACATGTTTTGAAGAACATTTGTAATTTTCTGAAAATTTTTAAGAAAGTCACATCTTAGTCACAATGTGACGTCACTGAGTGGTGGCATTTTGGTCACAGATGTGATGTGACCAAAGTGACTCACAGTGACGTCATTGTGAAGTCACTGTGACCATGCATGCTCTGAGGGTTGTTTATTTGTACGGGCTAATCACTAGAACTACCGAACCGATTTGAAATAATGGTACAAAATTATGGTGCTAGCCGCTATTCAAATATAGGCTATATCTTATTTCGGTGCCACTATCCCAAAGGGGATGCAGGAGAAAAACCTTTCTAATAAACTTTTCTACCAAAAATTGAACCGACTTCAAAAGCTACTGCAAAGTGAAAAATAATTTTTTACAGAATAGTATTAAGAAATTAAATTAAGAGCGTAGTATTTATCATGCGTATTATTATATTTATGTAGATTAATTTGATTTTTTGAAGTCGGTGCCAGCCAAGCCAAGTTACATGTAATTTTCCAATAGACACGCATCCAAGAATCTACGAGTTTTTTTTACGATTTAATATTTGGTTAAAAATTTAACTTTATTATTTTACGATTTGCATTGGATAATTAATTTTAATTTTGAACTTGGCTTGGCTGGCACCGACTTCAAAAAATCAAATTAATCTAAATAAATATAATAATACGCATGATAAATACTACGCTCTTAATTTAATTTCTTAATACTATTCTGTAAAAAAAATATTTTTCACTTTGCAGTAGCTTTTGAAGTCGGTTCAATTTTTGGTAGAAAAGTTTTTTTTCTCTTTTTAGTTAAAAGTTAACGATTTTTTGAAGTCAGTTAATAAAAATTATAATACGGGAAAAATCACTGTAAACCATACACGTATGTCAGGAGTGGGGTTTGAACCCCCGATCTCTTTCAAGAACCAGAAACCAAATCTGCTGTATTACACCGCTCAGCCACCTGACTGCCCTCCATTCGGCGAGCTTAGTCATCGTCTATGTTACTTTTAGTTTGAGAGAAATCACTAATTTTATTAGTTTTTACTTAATTACTAAAAAAGTACTGAACCAATTTCAATAAAAAGGAAGAAGTACCAATGGAAGAGTAGCCTCTTTCATTTAACACAAAAAACAAATTAATCGGTTGGATAGTTTCGGAGTAATCGGTGAACATACATAGAAAAAAAATACATTCGCGCCGAATTGATAACATCCTCTCCTAACAAGTCACTTAAAAAAATATAACACGGAAAAACTTTTTATATACTATACACATATGTCAGGAGTGAGGTTCGAACCAACACTCTCTTTCAAAACCAGAGATTAAATCTGGTGCCTTAGACCGCTCGGCTGTCCGGACTTCAGTCTCTTCAGAGAACTAATTCAATGTCATGTTACTTTTCGCAAGTCTATTCTCTTTTTGAGTACTCTTTCACTGATAAAGTATTGAGTTAATAAAAAATCTCTGATAATCTGTGGTAACGGTTAAATACAAAATATTCCCAATAGCATAATTAATATTTAACTTGTTAAATATGTATTTAAAAATTATAATACAGGAAAGATTATTGTATACACGTACGTCAGGAGTGGGGTTCGAACCCACGCTGCCTTTCGAAAATCAGATCTTAATTCAAGCGCCTTAGACCGCTCGGCCATCCTGGCATAGGTAAAATTATTCGACATCCATATTACTACTGATTTGCGAGAAATCACTAATTTTATTAGTTTTTGCCTAATTACTGAAAAAGTACTGAAGCAATTTCTATGAAACGGAAGTGGTACCAATTCGAGAGCAAGCTCTCTCATTTAACACCAAAATCAAGTTAATTGGTTGGATAGTTTCGGAGTAATCGGTAAACATACATAAAAAAAATACATACGCGTTGAATTAATAACCTCCTCTCCTTTTTGGAAGTCAGTTAAAAATGAATTTTTGTGTTACTTTAGGGCCTAGAAACATGGAATTTGGCATGTTAATTACTTATATAATATAAATGATCACTAAAAAAATTTGTTAAAAAATGTGAAATTTAAAAAGGGTTAAAATGCACGAAAAACGTTCTACAAATGTCCTAAATTGAGATTTTTAAACAATCTCGGGAAATAACGAATTGATTTAAAAAAAGAACCCTATAAACAGTCCTTGCTCCAACACTGGCTAGATTTTATGTTGGTGTTGTTACCTCTTAGGTGGTTCAGCAACAAAAAGAATGTAAAAGAACGACTTTTGTATTACTGAAGGACCTAAAAATATAAAATTTGTTAGGTTAATTATATATAAGATATAAATGATTTCTAACAATATTTCGTCAAAAGTGTAAAATTTAAAATGGGTGAAAATGCTCGAAAAGCCTCCAAAAACGTTCTAGTGATTTGCAAACAATCTCAGCAAATATCAAACAGATTTTAAACTTAAATTGGTAGTGACAGAAATTGTTACAACATAACAAACATAAGCTATATTTTATGCCGGTGATGCTATGAACAGAAGGATGCAGGAGCAGAAAGCATTCAAAATGACGATTTCTATTGTACTAAAGAGACTAGAAAATTAAATATGGCATGGCAGTTACTCATAAAATATGAATGTCCTCTAACAACAGTCGAAAACAATCGAAATTTAGAAGCTTTGATGCGAAGAGAAGGAGAGATAATAATAGTTCTAAAAAAAATCTAAATTATGATTACTAATGCAAGCTCAAGAAGAAATAAACTGATTAAAAAGTAATAGTTGCGAATCAATGATGACACTCTTTGATCTTACATAATCTATATTTTATGCCGATGCCACTGTCATCAAAATAACAACAATAAAGGTTCAAAAAATGTCTTTAAAAACTTTCCAAATTACGCTTATACACTCTTAAAAATAAATCTGTGAACTCACGGTGAAACTACAGTCATCTAAGTAGCCGAACTTTTACCGTTCCGTTAGTAGATTTTCCGTTGTGGGAAATACAAGAAAGGAAAACTCCGTTTGAAGGAGCAGTAACATTCTGTTACAAAGTTTGATTTTTAATGCCAATAATTTAATAGTTTTTGAAATTAATGAATCGATTAATCGTCAAAGAGTTCGAAATACCAAGTGATTTTAAGCTGCTATATTAATTTGTATAATTTACTTCACGCCGTCCAGAGGATAGAACTCGGGAACTTTTGATAGCGGAACCAATCCTTACTAACTGAGCTAAAGCTGCTGATGCCGGATTGTACAAAGTATGTCTTTTATGAGTTAGTGGGAAAATCTGTTGTGATCTTTAAAGATTTCCTTTCAAATACATTCCTTAGAATATTTATAAACGTTTTATTTTAGGCTAATGCATAATACTTATTATTTTTTAAATCAATTTAAATTTTTTTTAAATAGTTTAAATTTAAAAATAATCACTGCTTAAAATCACTTTTTTTTTTTTTTGAATGAATGAATGAATGAATGAATGAAAACCACTTTTTATTCATTTTTTTTTACAAAAATAATGTTATAGACAATTTTTTGAAATTGTCGTACACTATTTTTTTTCTTTTGGGCTAATTAATTAAAAGGTTTTTTTTTTTTTTTTTTTTTTAGTAAGAGATAAGAGAAAAAATGTAATTTAAAAGGGATCTTTTATGTTTTCAGTAGTTCATGGGGCCAGTGGGATCCGAACCCACAATCTGCGCTCGCAGGTGAGTAGCGGTGTGGTGCCTTGACCACTCGGCCATGGTGCTTTCCTCCGAACTACTGCAATAGTGGTTTTTATTTTTTGTAATGAAAGCTATCTAAAAATACTATCGTTTTATTAAAATAGCTAATTCCGAGATCTATTTGAACAAGTAAGAAAAATCATGCGTTAAGCATAGATTATGAAGCACTTTCCAACACTTAATGAAATCTTTAACAAAACTTTGTTATTAAGTGAAATAATAGTGTATAGCCTAATATACCCAAATATGTATTCCAGTACATTAGAACAGCCCTGTATTTCATATGTCAGTTCATATAATGGGAAAATTTAGTTTAGCAAGAAAATACCCAGTAGCTTGAAATTTCTTTTTCAGCAATTCACACTATTAGATGGAAACGTACTTGAATACTTTTGTTCAGCCCTGTAGTTTACATTGTACCTTTATTACACGTCAGCATTAGGCTAAAAGTTATTGTAAACTAAAACACTTTTAAAACAACTGAAATCACAGTCTCATAAATCATCATTCATAGGCGTCCATGTACCGAATTCTTTGCGCGGCCCTGTATATACCTTTATTTATATTCTGCAAACATTTCTCAGTAAATTGAATGCAGCTCAGCGTAAAAATGCATAGCTTATTTAAAAACCACGTTTA
>CAXHSM010001716.1:0-70000 GCA_964019185.1 Maratus speculifer
ATTGTGGTGGAATACCCCCATTCCGTGTTTTTCTCTTTTATAAAAAAAAAAAGAAAAAAAAATGTCTTTATGAGCGTAGGTATTTCCTTCACTCATTCATCCTTTTTTTTTTTTCTCCGTTGTCCTGGTGTATGTCGTATTCACGACCTATGTACCTTGGTTTATCCCCCCTTTTACTTTGTTTTCCGACTTGAGTTCCTCTGAACTCAAGCTTGGCTTCGCTTTTTGTCCATTCCTCCCCCCTCGCACTTAGTTAGCGGTTACCTATGCGATTCCTTCTTCGCAGTTTTTGCAATCCCCAGTTTAATTACTTTAACTTTTACTTCCCGTTGTCTGCCTGCCACATTTGGCATGCTAGCCTGTGGATGTTGGCGATTCCCGGGTTTTTTTCAATATTTTGGCGCACGATGTTGCAGTTTGCCTTTTCTGGAGTGGCAACCCTTCCGTGCATATAATCCGAGGGTTTCGCTAGTGTCAGGGGCAGAGACAGAGAAAGCCAATCCTTGGTGCTCTTGTGAGGGCAAGTTTTACAGGATAGCGAGCCTTTTTCCAGTGCCTTGCACCTATCAAAAATGTGCTTGGAAAGCCGCTGAATTGGGATTATCTTTATAGGGATTACCGTGACAAAAAGGGTGACATTTGGATTTTTCTTAAATACGTTTTTATACCTTATCTAAATTGTACTAAGTTATTTTATGTCCGCTGCATAAGTGTTCTATTTTTGCTGACTGAAACGTATGTCGTCAAACTTAGTTAAACAATAATTCAAGTATTTATCTCCCCTTGATTTAATTCCACCACGGTGCCTAAAATATAGTTTGGACTGCAATTAAGTTTTAAATAAATTTTTATGTTCGAACGAACTACATGTCTTGAGTCACTTCATATTTGACCACAGTTTTAATCTTAACCCACGGAAGTAAAACTTTGCTTATACCTGAGTTATTTTTGGAAAGTATTTGAATTATTAAACACAACGCAATTTCTCAGCCATCCATTTTTGGCATTTTACGATCACATGTTTTACATTTTTTAAATTGGGTCTACCCATTGACTTTTAGTTAACGTTGATGGTACAGGCAGAACCAACCAACCAAGACATAACAATTATAACTTCATTTGAATATCATCGGCCTTTAATTAAACACAACAATCATAAGAAAGATTATTTATATCCAAAAGGACAAAATATATTACATAAAAATTAGAATAAGAGCAATTTATAATACTATATAAATTTAAGCTAAAAAAGAAGAAATTGACATAATATATATAAGATAAAATAAAAGTAATTAAATTAAAAAAAAATTTCAATAATAATAAATTGAAAGTACTTGATTACATAAATAATAATTATACATACAATATTTACATGAAAAGAAAAAATCCCAAACTTAAATCTAAAAGCAGTCTCATAGTAAATAAATTATGAAGTACACATAAACATAATTCGGATGTAGGAATGATATAATTTGTTTGAAAATCAAAATGTTACACTTAGAATTTCGATGTGAAAAAAATAAAAAGTTACGTGACTGAACAGTGATATTTACAGATAAAAATCAGCATTTTAACACAAAAATTGGGCAACTGTTGAACACATATTTCCTCTTCCGTTTCCCATTGAAGTCGTTTTAAATATTTGTTACTCTAAATTTAATTGTTTATTTTTTTTAGACCGATTTTTCTCACAGTCAGTGGCCACGTATTTCAAATTAGAGATAAAATCAAAATTTCAGGTTCCTTTGATATTATTATCACGGACCCGGGCAACGCCGGGCGGGTGAGCTAATTATAAATAAACTTACTGGTGTAACTTATAAAACAGATAAATTTAATTATGAGACAGGACAGAATTCAGTTATTCTGCATGTTTCTAAATTAAGACCCTATTTTTTACCAGAAGATTTTAAATTACTTCATGAGCAACCCAAAAAATAAGCAAAACCTCAAATGCAATCACAATCACTAAATCAAACTAAGGTTTTTAGTAGATTAAATTTTAATTCTTATTCTTTAAATGTTTTATTACCATAATTTTCAACATTAGCAGGTATGTTTTTGGTGCGTAACAAGGCTATTACTTGTTTTGGGGGGTTAGATTGGGGATCTTATGCAGGCATAAGGTGTGCACTTTGAATGTAGAAACTTTCAAATTGATGCTGAAAAATTAAAATTAATAGTATTTGATTCTAACTATATTTATTCATTTATTTTACATTAGTACTATGACATTTATTCCAATAGATAGTTATAGGATAACAGTTATAAAAATTGATGATTTTACACAAACGTATAGCTTGATATGTGATTTTCAGTGATTGTTGAAAACTACAGAGATTAAAAGTTTTTAAAAAGAAAATTATATTTATTTCCATTTCTCAATTAAGAATGACACCTTTCATTCCTATTTGTTTTATTATTAAAGTTTATCAACCATGTGTAGACAAAATATTGTTCTACATTTGAGATATGAAAACTTATAACCAAACTTTACAATTTTGTAAAAGAGTATCAGAGAGGAATTATTGTAAGTAAATACTGGTTGAGAGTCCATTTTCTAAGTAATTAGATTTAATTTTATTTGGATTTTGGAATTATTATTTTATGTATACTTTTGCCTGGCAAAAATACATGCCTATACTATTAGAAGATAAGAAAATTATTTAATTGCTATGAAATTATTTTTATTCTCAGCTAATATTTTAACGATCAATAATAAACAAACTGTGATATTTTTCTTTTGATTGTACTCTTGTATTATTATTATTATTATTATTATTATTATTATTATTATTTCTATAATGAAGTATAGTATGAATTACACTTTTATGGGCAAATATCAGGATATGGAGGATTATTATTGTTGTTGCTATAAATTTTGAGTTCGATTATACTACTTATTATTATTATTATTATTATTACTATTATTATTATTAGGATGAGCGAAGCGAATCCTCTACTAGGCCACTCAAATGACATTTTGTCGTACACATTATAAAAAAACTATGCAGTATTTTGACTTCAAATTAAACACAAATATAAATTATGATCTGTAGATTTGCAGAATATTTTTTTTTACAGAAATACTTTTCAAAAAATTATTATTTTAATTAACTTATTTTACATGTTTTCCCATTACGAAAGCATTTTTTCAAATAAAAAGTAAAACACGTACGTTTTCAGAAGAAAAACTTAAATCATGGGGTCAGTAATTATAGCTAGAATCATCATTAAATAAATAAAATATATTTTCATTATTCTGACAAAATATCTCAAAAACTGCTTTTAGATTTTCAAACTATGCGTATTCCTTTTAATTATGTATAATTTCATGATTTCTTTTATAAAATTTATAAAATACTTTTTTTAGAAAAATGACAGCATATTTTTAATGAATTAAAATTTGCGAAAATTCTCTTATTAACATTCAATTATAAAAGTATTTTTCTGTGTTATGAATTCAAATACATAATTTATTATTTTGTGAAATCATTTAAGCAGACGATATTTGTGAATTTTAAAAGAATTGCATTATATTTTTGTGAAGTGGCAATAAAAGAATTGTAAACAAATAAAATTAATATTTTGTATAATTCTACTTCGAAAATATTTTTATTTATACCAGTCTTATATCATAAATAAACAATCTGAGGAAATTCTTAGTTATTTGGTTAAAGTACATTTTAAAATTAAAATGCTTCGAAACATAAAATTACGTTTTTGCTTAATAAAGATGCAAAAGTAATTTTAAAAATATATTATTACTTTCAAATATTTATCTTATAGCATAATACTTCGCGAATCCAAACAAAGCATGGCTTTTGCTAGTTATTATTATTATTATTTGAATTTTTCTATATTATTTATTATTAATGTTGAGAATGATACTAATTCTTATTCAAAATTTGATATATTATTAAAAGATGTTGGATCCAACACAAGAATAAACCCAACACCAACTAAATTTAGAAAAATTATACCGTTTACTAGTGAACTATACTACTGAAAAGATTTAGTAAACTATTGAAACTATATAAACTGGATTGAAGGTCATTTATTTGAAGGACATACTTAGTAAACTTTCCAGAAATTCTTATTTAAACTATTGATAGTGAACTGCATTGAAAAATTGAATTTTTAAAACTATTATAAGACTTTTGATTTGAAGGACTGTATGTAGTTAACTAAATTGAGAAAAACATTTATTGTAGCCTTTGAGGACTTTATTTATTAGGAAGGATTACATTAGATGGACTTGATTTTTGAATATAACTAAACTATTCATTGGGTTATTGAACTTATATAAACTTCCAATGAAAAATATTTTTTAGTGTTTTTATTATATTTTTATTATCTCTTGCTTATTAACATTTATAACATATTTACTGTTATTGAATGTATTATCTCCTATGCACTTACAAATGGTAAGTGATATTGTAATGTTATTGTATTTCTTTAAGGGAAATGTTCTTTTAATTTTAACTCCATCTAATTTGCTCTTAACTGTTTTTATAATCACTATTATTTTTTATATTGCGTTATTTTTTTTTTCTCTTCCATCTCTTAGCTTCTTGGGCTTGACAGTCTAAAATTTAATTTTTCTAAGTTATTAGATTTCTGTTATCTGAAGTTATAGTTTTATTTAACTATCAATTTCATACAACGTTTTTTAGGGAGGGGGATAATATTACAAATTTAATTTTTTTTTCCAAAATTAACCTTATACTATATTAATTTCCTTTTAACAATATTCCGTACTTATTTCAACTTATTAAATTAAAATCATGTTACCAGATCTAATCCATTAATCGTTATAGAAAGGATATAAATTCCTAATTCGCCTTAAAAACATTTATTCCAATATGCGTAAAATTAAAAATTGCTCTAAATTAAACATATTCTGAATTAAACTTTATTTCTTAAAATTTCCCAATAAAACTCATTTTTTCCCTGTTTTTATCAACCCTTTTTTAAGAAATTCCTATTAAATTTATTCCAAAACCATGCCTTTCAAAAATATCATTCTTTTTATTTATTTTTCGTTTTTCTTCGAGTTTCATATTCATTGCGTATCGATAAATTCATTTCTTTTCTTTTTTGTTTTAAATTAATCGTCCGTAAATGAATATCGTCTGTAGAATTTTCGAATTTGATTTCGATTATAAATTAGTTAAATAATAACCTTTCTAAATAAAAATTAGTGTCTGAAAAAGATTCGAGAATGCTAGGTTTAATCTCGACGCTCGACATTAAATTCTGTTTACATAAGAAAATCATGGTTAAAGATTATAAAATGTTCTAGAAGCTTTTACTATTTTGATTTAAGGGAAGAAGCCGAGAAATGATGGGATATTCTTTCTCTTTTCTTTCGATGATTCGGTTTTAGACGACTTGCGAAAATTATGTTTTTAGGATAGAATGTCACTAAGGAGAGAGCAATTCCCGCTCTATCTGAATGACTTTCATAAACTATTTTGGAGCAGAAACTGTGTCATTCGGTGAAGCTTCTGTGTTTATTATTTTACTTAATTTTTATCTCGCCACGACTCCTGTGACGTAATATGGGGAAACTTGCAAAGATTTTACTTTCTCCTACCTCAAAATGTCACACACACATATACACACGCATATATATATATATATATATATATATATATATATATATATATATATATATATATATACAGGGTGTTTCTAAATTCATGGTCCAAACTTTAAGGGGTGATAGTACACATCAAGACAAACAATATTAAAATAGGAAACCAAGGGTCCCAAAGTCTTCCGAAGGAGATAGGCGCCATTAAAGTTTAGGGTCCAAAAATTCAAATGATTATGAAAACCAGAAAAATTGGTCGATTCGTTTGCGGTTTTCACTAAAATTATTCTTTATGTCAGTATTGTCTTGAAAATAAATTATAAAGATAAATTTCAAAAAATGACGATAGAGGGCGCTTTAGACGAACAACTATTTTTTACCGTTATTTTTTGCATCTCATTAAAGTTTTCGTAAGCTTAGACTTAAACTTAAATTTTGAGCTCAAAATCTGAATAGTTGGAAGCAGTTAAGTAACACAAACTTAACTGTGTTCAGAGGGTTTTTAATTCAAATGATTATAAAAAAAGGAAAAATTGGTCGATTGATTTGCGGTTTTCACTAAAACTATTCTTTATGTCGGTATTTTATTGAAAATGAATTATAAAGATAAATTTCAAAAAATGCCGATAGAGGGCGCTTTAGACTTTGGAGTAACGTACAACTATATTTTACCGTTATTTTTCGCATCTCATAAAATTTTCTTAGAAGCTTAGACATAAACTTAAATTTTGAGATGAAAATCTGAATCGTTGGGAGTGGTTAAGTAGAGCAAGCTGAACTGTGTTCAATGGGGGTGGGGAGGTTCAAATTTCAAATTATTTTAAAAAACGGAAAAATTGGTCGATTCGTCTGCCGTTTTCGCTAAAACTATTCTTTATGTCAATATTTCCTTGAAAATAAATTTAAAGATTAATTTAAAAAAATACCGATAGAGGGCGCCTTAAACTTTAGAGTAACCAACAACTATTTTTAAGCGTTATTTTTTGTATCTAATTAAATGCTTGCAAATGCTTAGATTTAAATTTTGAGCTCAAATTCTAAATTGATGGAGGGGTTAAGAAGCGGAAACTGAACAGTGTTCAGGAGTTAAAATGTTACCCTCCCCACCCCTCGAACACATTTCAAATTTCCGCACTTAATTACTCAAAACGATGCAGATTTTGAGCTCAAAATTTAAGTTTGAACTTTTACAAGCATTTAATTAGATACAAAAAATAACGGTTAAAAATAGTTGTTGGTTACTCCAAAGTTTAAGGCGCCCTCTAACGGTATTTTTTAAAATTAATCTTTAAAATTTATTTTCAAGGAAATATTGACATAAAGAATAGTTTTAGCGAAAACGGCAAACGAATCGAACAATTTTTTCTGTTTTTTATAATCATTTAAAATTTGAACCTCCCCACCCCCATTGAACACAGTTCAGTTTGCGCTACTTAACCACTCCCAACGATTCAGATTTTCATCTCGAAATTTAAGTTTATGTCTAAGCTTCTAAAAAAATTTTGAGATGCGAAAAATAATGGTAAAATATAGTTGTACTTTACTCCAAAGTCTAAAGCGCCCTCTATCGGCATTTTTCGGAATTTATCTTTATAATTCATTTTCAATAAAATACCGACATAAAGAATAGTTTTAGTGAAAACCGTAAATCAATCGACCAATTTTTCCGTTTTTTATAATCATTTGAATTTAAAACCCTCTGAACACAGTTAAGTTTGTGCTACTTAACTGCTTCCAACTATTCAGATTTTGAGCTCAAAATTTAAGTTTAAGTCTAAGCTTACGAAACCTTTAATGAGATGCAAAAAATAGCGGTAAAAAATAGTTGTTCGTTACTCTAAAGTCTAACGCGCCCTCTATCGTCATTTTTTGAAATTTATCTTTATAATTTATTTTCAAGACAATACTGACATAAAGAATAATTTTAGTGAAAACCGCAAACGAATCGACCAATTTTTCTGTTTTTCATAATCATTTGAATTTTTGGACCCTAAACTTTAGTGGCGCCTATCTCCTTCGGAAGACTTTGGGACCCTTGGTTTCCTATTTAAATATTGTTTGTCTTGATGTGTACTATCACCCCTTAAAGTTTGGACCATGAATTTATAAACACTCTGTGTATATATATATATATATATATATATATATATTACAAATTTTACATTTTTTTCGCCAAAACTAACCTTTATACTATCTTAATTTTCTTATAATAATATTCCGTACTTACTTCAAATTATTAAACTAAAATCTTGTTTCTAGATCTAATCTGTTAATCTTTTATGCAGACGATATAAATTCTTAATTTGACTTTAAAAACATTATTCCAGTATGCGTAAATTTAAAAAGATGGCTCTAAATTAAAAATATTCTTAATTAAACTTTATTTCTTAATATTCCAAATAAAACTCATTCCTTCTATGTTTTTATCAACCCTTTTTAAGAAAGTCTTATTAAATTTATTCCAAAACCATACCTTTCAAAAAATATCATTATTTTATTTTATCTATTTATTTATTTTTCTTCCGTCAACCTTTGATAATGTGTGCATATCAATAAATTCATTTCTTTTCTTTTTCTCTCAAAATTAATCATCTATAAAAATCGTCTGCCAAAGATATTTAAAATCCTGAGTCGATTATAAATTGGTTAAATAATATATATATTTTTTTTAATAAAATTGTCGTCTGAATGATGTGTTTAATCTCGAAGCTGGACAAGAATTCTGTTTACATAAAAGGATGATGGTTTGAGGTTACAGAATGTTCTAGAATTTTCTTTTTAGATTTAAAAAAGAGGAAGCTCGAGAGGTGGTAAGGGAGATGAGAAGAAGGATTCTTGGGTGCGCTCTTGCATGAGTGAGTACGACTTGATGTAGTAAAGCATGGAATATTTTTCGGATGTTTCGGTAAAATATCGTCTGCAACAGGAGCTTTTCCCTAGATTATAGCTACCGTTTAATAAAATGAACTTTCAGCAGCCAAGGAGTGTTTATTTTGACCTTCTACATTTATTTATTTATTTATTTTTTTTTCTCGCTGGCCATGAGTTTCTGTGCGGAGAAAGGAAAACCTGGCGATGATGTTTCTGCCCCCCTAACTTTAAATCGTCACATATATGTATATGTATATATCAGACATGAGAACCGAAAACCTCGTTAGTATCTGACGTCTAGGAAACGATATACAGTGATCTATGTCATATATAGTCTGAATACTTATTTTACCACTGTTTTTTAAATAAGACTATATCGGATATTCTATAGCATATACTCTCCGCCTAAGAGTACTGTTTCTTTGTGTTCTTGCTTAAAACAATGCCATGTTCATATATACAATGCTAAATTATGTGTATTTTGAAAAATCAAAATATTTTTGTGATATTTAAGTATTTTAGAAACATTGTTGAAAGTGCACTGTTTATGTGTGTTGATAATAATATTTTTTCAGAACATTTGTTTATTTCTTTTTCTTCATATTTAAGCTATTTCAGATGTTTTTCTTTAATTTTTAAGTCTGTTACATTTTCCATGATAGTTTTAAATATATTTTACATTGGTATATTAACTAATACCTTTTGCAATTAAAATTTATGTAAAACTCCATTAAATATAGCCATTTTTATTTAAAAATGATCATAAAAATATATTTATTTAATGCTAAATATGTATTTTAAAAGCAAGCGCATTAAGCGCTTTTATAACTTTTTTTTTCCTTAAAAATTCTTCAAAAATTATCTTGTAAAATAAGAGGTAATTATTTTTCTTATAATATTTTTAAAAATATATTGGGCCTCTAACTTAAATGCGATTCAAGATTTGTATACTCTAGCCGGAAACGTACAATCGAACGGAGGAAAAAAAATAAACAATTACTATTAACTCTGCAACAAATTATTATAGAAAAAAGTTACTGAAACCAAATGATTGGAAATAAAGTCTACATTTAAATGACATATGTCAAATTTGCTTAGGGGGGCATCTACAAATAAATTGACGCATTCATCGCTTCACATTACTTATGTGTCACCCTGTAAACGGATGGGAAAAAAAATTTTCATTACATTTTGACGATATCTCTGAAATATAATACCCAAAATTAAAACAAAATATATTTTTGAGTTTACTGTTAAGAAAGTTATCACACGATACTGCACATGATATACAAAGGAAAGATATATTTTTTTCCAAGTATCCTAATTAGCCTATTTACCTTTTTCCTAATAATATTTGTGAATGCTTAATAACCTGTAAATATGTGGGTAATCAATCTTTAGCACTTCCTCTAATTTGAACTTTTCACGTTCAAATAGCTTACGAGTAAAATGACTGTGATAGACAGACGCAGGAGTGATCGTATATTGGTGCCGCTTTTTAAAATCACTACTCGACGCAACTGCATATAACAATGCTTCTTATAACAATGCGCTTATAACAATGCATCTATGAAAAATGTGTAAAATACATTTTAAAAAATAACAGTTTTATGATGTTTAGCACAACTATTTAGTTGCAAAATAAATATATAAATACATTTTAATTTTAATTGATATAGAATATTATATTCTTTATTGACAATGAGATCATTAAAATTTATAATTACGAGTATATTTAATCAAACAAAAAAAAAAGAGAAAAACAAATTTAGCGCAACTCAGTATGGAACCCGAGTCCTTGGAGCAACAAACAAACGCTGTAGCAGATCAATGTAGCCCTCGATGTACGATCAATTTAGTCCTCGTGATACAAATACATTTAAACTGTCTTATAGTATTCGACCCTCACCCTGTTTTCCAAGAATTAAGGGGTGTTCTATAACATCTTTTGATGCTGAAACTAAGGCGTTTCTATTCAACAACATGTGTAAAAATTGTCAAAATCGGTAATTAGCAAGGTTGGCCGCCTTTTTGTGAGTGCAGACTGTTTCTTGAGAGCACAGCAGAAAGACAGAAACGTACTCATATAAACTTCGTTCTTTATTATCATAGAGGATAAATGATTTTCCATAAAATCTCATTGCATATATATTTTGGAAGAAAAAAAAATTAAATTCCATACATTTATACAGAGAATATTTAAGTTATTCAAAAATACTTTTTGCTTCATGCAAATGAATTTTAGGAGCAAATTTTTTTTTCCTTTGGGATCTTTTATATAGACACGTATATAAAAAAAATATTTAGAACAGTTCATTGTTCATGATTTATATTGCCCACAAATATGTTATTTTTCGCTTAATAATTTTATAATACCATTATTATCTTAATTAACTAATAGTGACTAATTATTTATTACATATTTTATATTTTAATTATAAGTAATTATTTATTTTTTCATAAAAGATGCATAGCGAAAAAAGTAAAAATACAGCTTATGCATTAATAATTCAGGAAAAAAGGAAAAAGCTTTCAAAATTAGTTCGAACTCCAGCATTCAATGTACTAAACATAAAGTTTTTTTTCTGTCATTGGTCTTGTTTTTTGGCTATATAATTAATAAAAAAAAATATTTTCAACCTAGGTTTCAAAGTATTATCTTTAAAGCTAATATCATGAGTAATTCCTTAATAAGTATCTAAAATTGAATATATTACAACAATTGCAAGAACATACCTGTTGTACCTGTTCCATTCAACATAACAAATTCAACATCTTGAAATTTTTTAGATGTTCTATATTTTAAGGTATTTTTTCTTTATTAAAATTGAAATGTACATAAAACAAATATATTCAACATTTAACTTTTTATTTATAAGAATGCAAATAATTACAAAAACATACTTTTAATTATAATAAATACTGACCATTTGTGATTGTTAAAAACGATAATTTTCCCTATGTAATACTTTGATTTATTCATTATCGTTATGTATTATATTATTAGTCTCGAAGAGTAATAATAAAATAGTTCAATTTTTTCATATAAACTCAGCAACAGAAGTTAGGGAATCACGTAATCAATATTTGTAACACACCAACACCAGTATTCCTAAAATAATAGAAAGAAAAAACACCGGGTGTAGTCTCCCACTCTCCCGCTGTATTTATTAGGCGGATTTCTGTTTGCCTTAGTTTTAAAGAATGAAATAATATTTTGGGCAGAAAAATGGAAAAAAAAGGGGAGGGGATCAAATGAATTTTCTTTAAAATATTTTCCCGACAATTTCATGCCATAAAATTGATGTGTAATTTGGTTCAGAATCAATTATATAAAATCTTCGTTGGATAACAGTCTCATATAATATAAAAAATATAATGCAGTGTGATAGTCTCAGAGTAAAATAAATTTCGGGTGTACTATTCAGTGCAGAATTAATCATACTAAATGTTCGTTTTATTTTATAGAATAATTATAAAATATAATAAGTTTGGTAGTATAACAACAAAGTAATTACAATTCATTATTCATTTCTATGGACTTCTTTCCTATAAACTGCTTTGTGGGTGATTCACTTTCTTCTTTTTTTATTTCTCTTCATACGATTTGAGAATATTTCTACAATAAGAATAAAAAAAGAAATTATGTGTCCAAACAGTAAAAATATAAATGCAGGAGCAACGTCAGTAAGAGTTAATTTTCTTTTGCTTGTGTCTTTTTCCTCGTATTTCAGTAGATTTGGCATACGATTTAAAAATGCTTTATCATTTTGATATTTCAAATACAATCCCGAAGCCATCAATCTATGAACGAATTTTTCCAGCATTTTTTTGCAACAAAAGTATTTACGTACAGGCATTGCAGCCATGCCTTCAAGGAAACGGTCTTCAGATACGAATTTTTTTCCAACACTCAAAATATCAATGATATCTGTTTCTATTAGAAAAGCGAGATCTTGTTTACTTTTATCATTAAAAAAATCTTCAAAATTATTTTCGTTACTTAAGTTATTTGTATTAAGATCTTGTCCAATTATTCTTAAATTTTCATCTTTTGATTTTAATATCATTCCAAAAATAGCTGAATTTTGAACCGCTATGCAGTGATAGCGTCCTTCTTTCACAGCTTTAGCCAACTGTGACACGTCTTTAATTGGACTAATAGGGGGGAATGCAAGAAAAGACAGGAATACGGAGTCATAAGCCAGACAAAGAAACATTGCCCCTATAACCCATGAAAAGACTAGTAAATTTTCGAACACTGATGATAGTTTTAAAATAGAACTCTGCCTTAACAAAATCGCAAAAGTGTGAAGTAAAGTTTTATCAAAAGAATACCTTCTTTTGAAGATGAAGTAATGTGCCAAAGACAATGCAAATAATATTGAGATGATAGCTATCCAAAGTGATAATGAAAATGTTTGGAAAATGCCAAAAAGGTGTGGTTTATATTCTGCTTTTCGAGTCACAAATGTAGCAGAAAGAAGGTCATACGGATAAGAGAAATGCACTTTCTCCATGTTTACTTCATTTATAATTAATGGTTGAATACCAATATCAATTTCTGATCGATTTATCATACCCAATATTCCCGTCAATGTACCATTCGGAAATGCTGCATTTCTTTCATCTGTGATAAGAAATCCCACTGTATCAAACTTTTTTGTGTATTGTGTAAGATATTCTGTTAACGTAAATAGAATTCTTGCATAAATATTTCCTTTATTTAACATGGTAGCTACTATTTTTTCATTGGTTACCTGCGTGTCTACATAAAATCCAATATCTGCAATTTTATTAGTTTCCATAATTTTATGTTTTTAATAAGAGTTAAAATGCTTAAATTTTTTATAGATGTATTCTCAAAAACAAGTTAAAAACTATCTGACAACTTTGTTAATTTTGAATAAATTGCAACATCATGAAATTAAAAAAATAATTTCTTAAAGTATTCTAAATTTGTACTAGTGTTTTACGCTTCAGCTGTTGTCAATTATTTAATTTTGTAATTTACACATTTATCAGTTTTAATTACAGAGATATGTTCTGAAGCTAAGAGATCTGGATTCTAAGAAATATGTTCTGGACAATAAAAACTGATTAAAAAAATTTTTCGAAAAATAATTTTTCAATTTAGCAATTTTCAAATAAATTAAGTGTACTATCCATCTGAGTTTTTGATAGAAAAGTCTAAATAAAAATATATAGCAAGTTTAAGATTTTTGTCTTTTTAAGTTTTATCTTCACTTGTGTCTTTTTGTTGCTCCCAATTTAAAATAAAGATTTTTTAGAGCATATT
The DNA here is from genome assembly GCA_964019185.1 of Maratus speculifer. NCBI lineage: Eukaryota > Metazoa > Arthropoda > Arachnida > Araneae > Salticidae > Maratus > Maratus speculifer. The sequence goes on from CAXHSM010001716.1 coordinate 13,770, forward strand.
TATCTTTCTGTGTATTCAATTTAAAATAATAAACCATTATTCTAGTGTATAGTAAGTATTCACAATGCAATTGTAAATATTCAACTATATTAACAAGTGAAAAAATTGTAGAACATATCTATCTTTCTATGTATTCAAGCTGAAATAATAAGCTGTTACTCTAATTGATAGTAGGTATCCATAAAGTAATTTAAACTGTTCGACTACATTAACAAGTAAAATATTATCAAAAATATTTTTCATTATTTTACGACATTATAAAGTACCTCATTCTGTTTTAATTGATACAGTACAATAAACAAAAACTACAATAAGAAATATTTCCAATAAGATTAAAAGATTTGAAATAATGTTAATTTCTATATTTGTTATTTTATACTGAAATTTCGATTTATAAATAATAGTGTATTTAGAATAATATCTCCAGTATCTAGATTATTTATTTAGTCCTTTAAAAAAAGGGTTCACGTTAAAAATTCTGTATTTTATACTTTTTTAATCGCGTTATTAGAAAATATCACTCAAATTAATAATACTTCCTCAATAATAATTATATACCTGTAAGTCGAGAATCATAAAAAACTTGTGTACATTTATAGATGTTCATTGTGCTCAAAAAAAGTTGCAGCAGCGTAAATTTTAAAGCATACAAAAGTCTCCGTATCCAATCAATGAAGTTTCAAATATTATAAATAAAATAGTTTAAGAATTTTCTCAATATATATCGATTCATAGAAATTTAAAACCTCCACAATAAAAGTTAAATAACTTTAATATGTCAATTTAGTTTTTTTTTATATTTCAACTAAATCAATTTCTAATAAAAAAAATCTATAAGAAGTTAATTTATGTGTCATAAATGGACATCCGAAGAATCTTCGTTCAAGTAAAGTTTTGTGAAATGCTGATACGTTCTTAAACTAAGTCATGGAATCGTATAACTAAGTTATAACTGCAATAAGAGTTTTTCTCATACACTTAATAGTATTTATTTTATAAAAATTATATTGATCGTTGAATGATATTTTATATTAAAGCATCGATTTCATATATAGCCCAAAATGCATGGCGTCTGTAACATAGTAAATTGGTTAATTCGCTGGCATCTCAAATAGTTAATATAAGGACAGGAGTGGTTTAAACTTTGTAGAGTATTGAAAACTTCTAAATTGTTTTTTATTACTATTATTTAAAACTTTTAAAGTTATTTAAAACATGCCCTTTATGAGGATCTTAGTTGTAGTTATGATAAAAGGTCTGACGAGAAATGTCGTGACATTTATATAACTTCCTCCGACATTCTGTCAGTGAAATTCACATATAATTAAGACACAGCTTGAAAACAATTATAAATATTCACAATCAAGCAGCATATAAGCATTTCTGTATTTCCATGCAAAAATAACTTAAATAAAGTTTTCTTAATTTATATATCGGATGATAATTGGAAATATTTTCAAGTCAAGAATTGAATAAAATCTCTTAACATACTTTTATATACAAAAACGAATAATTTAAAGTGATATAATGCTAAACAACAATCTTCAAAATGACTATCACTATTTACCTTCAAGGATCATACATTTTTGACGGCAAAATATTCAATACTGAATAAATTTCTACAAATTCAGCAGCATTTATAAAATTTGGTTGTCTCTCAACGACTCGCAAGAAAATAGAGTTAAAAATTGCAATAAGCAACTTAAATATGATTCATTTGCAAATAATCTTAGCTACTTATAGCTATTTTATGTATAAATTTCGATTTTATAATAATAGTTCATTGCGCATGACATCTACAACATAGTACATTGGCTAGTCAACTGACGCACAAAAGAAGAATATGAGGGGCGGCGATTAAAACTCCTGTCAGAACACTGAAAAACAAGTTTTACAATGAATGTAAATTGCTGCCATAAATTTTTAATTTCGAAATTTGTTAAATTTAATTATTTTTCAAACATTTCCGAGCCAATATCTTTATTGAGCCTCTACTAATTTTAGAACAATTTTCAACTTGCGTGCAACATGCAAAAGTTTTTCCAATTAAAAAAATGATCATAGTATAAAAAATAAATTAAACAATCTATTTCAGGTTAAAATTTGACTATAAAGTGAATAATTTGCTTCGAATTTATAGCAGACAATTTTATAAGGTCATACATCATCTATCGTATGAATGTAATTATGTAGAATTCCTCAAACAAATTTTAACTAAACCTTCAGTGAAAATAAAATTTGTTCAAAACATAATATGAAATTTACTTTTTCGCTTGTTGTATCACTTGTAATCGGCCAATCTATTTGATATTCGGCGACATAGTTAAATTCATATTAACATTGAGTAATTTATTTGGAAGTTGATAAAGTGTAATTTTTAAATAGTCATCACTTAGTCATAATAGAGTCATCACCTAGATTATGGCGATAATGATGATGATAAAGTATTAATTTTTATTTAGTAACATTTCTTAAAGTATATCGTTTCTGTAAAAACCTTTTTTATAAATTATCTATTTATTTCTTTATTCTTGGAGAAACAACTATTAAATTGGACAAATTCACGAAATTGTATATTCAATTAAATATATCATTACAATAACATCATATATATATATACATATATAGTATATTTGAATTCCATAATATGCGTGTGATTATGGAAAAAAAATGTCCTTACTTTAGTAATCAAGTATATACTCAAATTTATCAGAAATATTTATTAGAAAATTCTGTAAAGTGCAATTACAAAAAGTAAAAAAATTATAACTTCCGATTTGCACTTGAATATAAAAATAATAATAATAACCTAAGTGTTGTTGGACATTTTTAAGTCTGCAGCTTTATTATGAGATTTTTTTTTCAATTAAGCAAGCATCCACATTCTTTTGTTCGATTTTCGATACAAACTAAGTCAATCAATTTGGAAAAATTATCAAAATTCTGAATTCGTTAAAAATAAGCAGATATAAATATGTAGTGTTATTTTTTCATGTCTTCAGCGCATAACTGAACAAGAACGTTCAAATGTCCTTTCTAACACTTCCCAACATAGTTATAAAGAATTTATGACTTCAATTTATTCTAGACATCTAGCTGCCTGGCGTTCTGGCTGACTAAAGCTCTGCTCTGACTCATGTAAATAAATTAAAATTTCACATTAATTTTTAAATGTTATTGATATTTACTATAGCACGATCTCTATTGAAAGTGAAATGTACAAGATTTATAGTTCGAGTACTAGGACAGTCTGACATAATGAATGAGAAAAAATCTTTTCAAGTTCATTTTAATTATTATTAAACCTTTTTAAACATAAAGAAATTGTTATGCATTTATAAAGTACACTAAAATATGCATTCTATAGAATATAGGATTCATAGCATTTAGTATTCATTTAAAGAATCACGCAAAAAAAATTCCGTTAAATATTAGTCTACCAATAAAAACTGCAGGGTATTTTAATTACAATACACTTGAACAGTACTGTATCCGAAATATTGTCTATTAGCAACAATTGATGAAATATTCTTTCAGTTATGTATGCGTTTTTAAGTTTAAGTATGTTTTTACAGACTACGTGTTCTATATAAATGCTTTATATCATATACCGAGATACACAAAAGATTTCATAAATATTACTCAGTATCAGTATGAACTGTTTAAATCAGGTCTTTAATAGAGTTACAGATTTTCAAGTTGAACTATATTTTGTTTGCTAAGCGATGTTTGTAGAATATAAATAAAAATATATAGAGTCACTCAAAGTACTGTATATATAACCGCCTAAGGATGATAATTTCTGGAAATGTTATTTTACTAGTAGTAGTTAAAAATTCTTTAGACTAAAATTAAATTTCTACTTACTATGTGTAACATATAAAAATTTGAAGGCAATATACAGAGCTTTAAAATCTGTTTAAAGTTCAAAATCATATATAGTTTTACTTAAAACGTTTCGAAATTTACTTCATTATTACGAGAAACATTTTCCTTTGATGAATATGTCCTGAAAATTTTAAATATATGCCGAATCAATTCATTTTCTTTAACACATTTTATTTTTTTTTCTGGTTTAGAAATTTTATGACTATACTCAGAAATAGTTTCTCGATTGAATCGTAAAGTATTTAAATAATCGTATAGTATTTAAATAGGGTAATTTGAAAAAAAATCTGCAGAATATTTTGTAAAATTGTCTTAAATACTAGTAATACAGAAAGATGAAAATTTTATTTTAAATTACTTTGTTAAGAACTAATATTTTATTAAAAAGCGTGTAGTCATCAAATTCAGAGAAGCGTGTCTGCGTGCACACACGAATGCTGTTTGCAGTCAATTTTCAGAATTCGTCTCAAATTTTAATAAACTAAATAATTGTTATTTTATTTTATTTTATTTCTTTTTTATTTTATTTGTTTAAGCCTTAGAAGTATCACAAAATCAATAACATTATAATCTCATTGATAGGCATGTTTTCACCAAAATTAATTATTGCTAAAGTTTTAATCTATTTTAAAAGACCTATAAGTAAATTAATTTATTAATACTATAAGATATATGTGCACCTATGACTCACCATATTTTCCGCAGACATATCTTTGGCAAATACATGTGTTAACTGACATTTTTTAACATCGTACGACTTTATTTAAACAAGGTGATTTGCTAAATAATTATACCGATATTGATTTAATTTTTAAAAAAATGCTTAATTCAATTATTTTGTAAAAAAAAATTAAGATGCCATAAAAACGTAAAAGTATTTTTTTTAATAGAATTCTATGAGTCTGCAAATAATTAGATTAACTTTCTATCATTATAAATGTGATGATGAGATATATATTATCCAGAGAACAATTTAAAATTCTTTCCAAAACTTGATTGCACAATTTTTCTAATATATTTCACCTTAAAAAAAAAAAAACAAAAAAAATTGTATATAGTCATGCAAGCAGAATTCATTTTGAACTCTGATAAATGAATTATAAAAGCTACTTACTTGATTAGCGAATTAATTCAAGCTATTTGCACAATCAATCCAGTGTTCCAAATAAGTTCGAGTTTGTTCAGTATTTTGGGTATTGTCGTGATGATAAGATTTATATTTTTCGAAGATGCATAAAAAAATTGATGCCAGCAGATCGATATCTGCAGAAATCAACCTAAAATATAGCGAATTTTTTTTAAACAATGTAGCATTGACTATTACTACTTATGTAGGACTAATACACTTTATTCAAAATCGAAGTATTCATCAATGGTTCAAAGTGTGAATTGGTTAAGAGTAATTTTCTAGATATAGTAAATTATTATAAGAAATTATTGTGCATTAAATATCAGTTTCAAAGAATTACTTTGTGTATATAATGACATATAATAACTCTACCTTCATACGTAAACATCAAGTTTTCACGTGTAACAATTTAAAAACTGATTGTGAACAAGCACAAATAAATATTTTTTTCGGATTAAATGAGGGATCTCAATTGCATATTACAAATGTCGAACAATTGTCTTGAATACCTTACATAATCGATTTAAGTTCAGTTGGAATAGCGAGTCATTTACTTGATTATCGATTTCTTGTGTGAATTGAAAAGAAAAAATATATTCTGTGTAATGACATTTTTATTTCTGTTATTTTCAAAACAATCGGTATAACTCACCTTAGTTTTAAAAAAATTAAGCGAATTTTATTATTATTATTATCATTATTATTATTATTATTATTTTCAAAAGTTATGCCTTAAATTGTAATTATGTAGAAATGCGCCAAACCTATTATATGACTTGACAAAGTGAAGTAGAAGAAAAATACTGCAATTTGAATTTAAATGTATGTTTAAGATTAATGAAAAATTAACATTTGTGTGGAGTTATTTTAGCTGCCTTTTTTGTGTGTGTGTGTGTGTATAGTCAATTATATAGGAAAACTCATAACAAATGAATATTGCAAAAATTCAGAAAGATATCGGCAATATAAGGAGTTAAATTTCAGTTGCTTTCTAAAAGTAGATATGTGATAAATATTTCCCACAAATTGTCCTTTTTTATTAATGAGTTTCCAGTAAAGTAGCATGCATTTAATGCATATCAGTAGTGTAGTTTTGACGTTTCAGCGTCACTTGCGAAGCACTATGGTGCTTGCGGAGCTACTTTGTGATACGTGTGGTTTGTTGGGTGGGTGCTATGTGGACATGCGTGTCGAGCGCATACGCTGATAAAAGATAGTGCCGGAGGTTCGATGGAAATGTGAAATGATAAGAAATAGTCTTGTAGAAATAGTCTTGTAGTACGCTGATTATTGGGAATTGAATGAATTAGTGGACCTTTGAAAATTTGAGGTAATACTTTTTTTTCTTTCTTATAAACTGAATGGGTCTTAGAAAATTGGGAAGAAGTGTCTTAGAGTAGGATGTTATTTTATTTTGTAAATGGATTTTGTGGATGATAGAAATTTTTCATAAAAAACATTTTTACTGTCAAACACTTATTTTATCTTTTTTAGGAAAAAGAGTTTTATTTTGAGAAATTTTGTTTTAGGAGAATAGTTTATTTTGTAAAATAACTTTATTTTTAAATATATATATATATTATTGTTAATTTGTCATATTGATTTTATTTTCTTCAATGAGTATCTTTTTACTAATTTGTCATGTGAGTAGCTTCCAGCCAGTCGGGTGTTTTGCTATTCGAATTCTTAGCTTTTAGCACGACTCATAACAGAAACTGGTTGGATGTTTTTGATTATTTGTTAAACTATACACCCCTGAAGAAGTAGTTTAATAGAAAAGCCTTCTACTGTCTTTTTATCCATTTACCTTTCATTATTTTGGTAATCTGCCTTCTACTTCACTTCAAACTTCAACTGTTTTCAATAAGATGACTGAAAAATACTGGTTTCATTGGTTTATTGTATGGTAATATATGAATTACTCTGGTTATATAATGTCCATTTATCCGTGTATTTTTTAGTAATTTGGTAATCTGCTTTCTATTTCTCTTCAAACTTCAACTGTTCTTAATAATATGATTGTAAAAATACTGGTTTCATTGGTTTATTTAATGGTATTGTCTGCATAACTTTGGGTGTATTTATAAAAGTATTTATATATTCAACTTCCATAATGATAAGATGCATAAGTGCAATCATTAAGGGATAGTTTAATCATAAGATAACATGAATTCTTGCAGCTTTTTGTGGATTATTTCACTTTAGGCCTATTTTGGCATAAATTAACCTGTTTTAAAAATTTTTTTAAATACATTACTTTAATGCTGCACAGCGCATGAAATGATGTATTTCTTCAATTTGTTATTCTTGCTGCTTCTTTAATACTTTTTGGAAATATCTACCATTGTTATAACTTCGGATTTTACCAATATTGTATTTAGTTGATATGTAATTAAACATGGGGCTTTACTTATAGGATATTATGTTTGTGTGTACTGCATAATTTATTTACTATGAGACTACTTTTAAATTTAAGTTTGGGATTTTTTTTTCTTTTCATGTAAATATTGTATATATAATTGTTATTTATGTAATCAAGTACTTTCAATTTATTATTATTGAAAATTATTTTTTTTATTTAATTATTTTTATTTTATCTTTATTAGTGATATAAATTAATTAGGGAATTAAATGATATATATATTATTTTTATTCAATATATTTTGTCAGTTATCATTTTTTAATCAATTAGCCAAAATTTCCGCTGATATATATATTATGTCAATTTCTTCTTTTTTAGCTTAAATTTATATAGTATTATAAATTGCTCTTATTCTAATTTTCATGCAATATATTTTGTCCTTTTGGGTATAAATAATCTTTCTTGTGATGACTAGATACAAAAAAAATTTAGCGACTGGCAATTTAGGCTCTTCAAAATGTAGGATGTCTAATGCTCGGTACAAAGAAATAGATAGAGATTTCTTTGGATCCAAACAGTTACCTGTCATATTTTCCTTCAATAAAACTTAAATTTAAAAAGTTCTTATCTCCCAAATGCTTAACTTGCCCTCATGCAGATACACAACAAATTGATAATGATTCCAGTTCTAAAAACAATGTGATATTTTGTAAAACATACAACGTAATATATTCAATTAATTGCAACATCTGTAAGTTAGAATATGTAGGTCAAACATGTAATCCTTTGCATAGAAGAATCAATCAACATAGACAGGATATTTTAAAAAAACAACTCTATTAATGTTGAACATATACATTTCAGGCACCATAACTTTAAAAATATAACCATCAATATCTTAAGTATGCACAAAAATCTAAATGATAGATTACCTTATGAATCAATTTATATTAAATCTCGTAATTCTTTATACCCTTATGGTCTAAATTCTAAATTATTTAATCGTACTAACATTGTCTTTACTAATACTAATAATTATGAACATTATAATAGTACGTATGCAAAATTAAATCATTCTGCTAATAAAAAAACTACACATACAACAAGAGGTAAAAATAAGGCTAATAATCAATATATTTCTAGAAATGAGATCAAACAACAAATAATTAAGATGGAATCCGAATATAATAACTCGTATCAATGGATGGATATTAGGAAACACATTTTTTCAATAAAAAAGAAACATCTAAATTTATATTATAAAGTATTTCTATCTATTGATTTAACTTCACATTTTAGTGATATTTACTTTGATTTATTGTACTATAGAATTAAGCTTCTTAATGTTAAAATTTCTAAAAATACATATAAAAAAACTAATAATACTCAACTCATAATTACTTTTACCAATAATGTACTTAATAAAATTAATCTACATAACATTATTAATGATAAAAATAATAATTTCCCTATAAATAATTTTTCTATACATAAATCCTTCAAATATAATGTTACACTTGGACGTAATATATTTAACTACAATAAATTTTCTAAATTTTTAACCAATAATACTAATTATCCATGTTATTGTAATGATCTCTGTTATAGTAACTTCGTAAATATAGATCATGGTCACATTATTACTGGGGATATTAATATCGTTGAAATTGATTCTTTGCGCAATTTAATGGCTAATGGTACTGAATATCGTGTTCCTTCATGTCCTAATATCAAATCAATCTTAAAACAGTTTAATTTAGATTTAGATCTTTTTATTTATAAAATTTCGATAGACTACAATAATCCTCTGGAATACTTCACTGAATGGAAACTTAATGTTTTAGATAAATTAAATATTGAACTTTATAGAAATATCGATACTTTTAATTTAAATTTTAAACAATTAAATAATGAAATAAAAAACTTACAAAATAAATTTATTATAACATATGTCGATAAATCTCCTAACAACTATGCTTTCATTTGTAAACATTATTACTCTACATTATTAAATCAAGCAATAAATTCTAGTTCGAATTTCATTAAAACGGATATTGATACTATTATTAAAAATAGACATATAGCTCAATATTATAAATTACTAAAATTAAAAAATCATAATTATAACTATCCTTATATTGTGGTTATTCCCAAATCCCATAAAATTCCTATAAAGTTTCGTACTATAACTATTGGTTTCAATACTTATAACAATAATGCAGGTAAAGAATTATTAACAATACTTACAAAAATGCTAGATATTGCAAAAACTAATAATAAATTCTATAGTATAAAAAATAGTTTATACCTTGTAAATAATATCAAAAATTTACAAAACATTAAGTACATCAAAACATATGACTTTAATGATTTATTTAACACAATTGATATTCTAGATATGTTCAGAATTATTAATTTATTATTCAAGAAATATAGGAATTCTCTTAACATACATGTCTCTTTATCTTACTTCAAATCTTTAACCAAATTTATTCTTTATCATAATTATATATTATTTAATAATCCAATATTTAAACAAATAGTCGGTCTTCCACAAGGTGGGATTGTATCATCCATCTGTGCTGATCTCTACTTACATTATTATGAACCTAATACTTCTATTGTTAATTGTTTTTTATACAGGTATCTTGATGATATAATAATCTTATATTCTAAAAAGTCATCTAACTATTCTCTACCGATCAAATACCATAAAAATTTAAAATACAGTTATAATGATATGCTTAATAATAAAATTAACTTTTTCGACCTTAATATTACTCTTTCTGATAATAAAATCCTGTTTGATATTTATGATAAACGCAATGACTTTCCTTTCAAAGTAAACCTCTTTACTCATTATAATTCTTGCCTTCATAAATCTGTATACATCAATATATTACTTAATTTTGCCCATAGAATTAAAAATATTTGTTCAACTAATTTTAAAATGCATAATTTAAAAACTGTTCAAGAAACTGCTATGAGATATGGTTATCCTTTATATTTGGTTAAAAAAATATTATCTGTATAATCATTTATATAGTATTAACTGTCAATATTCTCCTCAACCAAATATTGCAAACATTAAAATGCTAATTTATGCAGCACCATATGATGTTATTGTTAAGAACTCCTATAACCTGTAATATGTAATAACTTATTACATGATCTTAAAAGTAATTAAAACATTACGTAAAATTTTTTTTAAAAAATATAAAAAAATAAAAATAATACAAAGAAAATAAAAAATGTAAAAAATTAAAAAATAATTATAATAGGATGGATGGGTGGGTTAGATGTTAGATTACGGAGGAAGGTGATGTTGTCTGGATAGTACGCAATGGTTAATTATTATATATTAAAAAAATACTTAACTTTACACATAGAATTAAAATGTATGTTTACCTAAAATTAATGTGCATAACTTAAAAATGATCAAGTTATTGAGATAAGATATGGTTGTCTATTGCATTTGGCTTAAAGAAATTATTTGTAAAATATTAGAATAGAAATTATTCTTGGAAAAGTCTTAGCTTTTAAATAATTTATTTTATTCCAATAATACTTCTCTTTATAATACATGGCAGCAACATAAGTATATAATTTAATTAATATATTAATCATTTAGAGGGCAGCACTAAAACTTTTTTTGTGTTTGTACTAGAAGTTGTAGTAGCATATTCTAGTTAAATAATTAATACAGTAATATTAATAATTGTTCAAAAATATAATACCTCTAACAGTAGCAATTATTTTTTTTCTAAATGTAATATGAATGTATAGTATATTATATTATTGTTATTATGTCATATTGTTTTTATCTTCTTCAGTGAATATCTTTTTTCCTAATTTGTAACGTTAAATAACTTCCAACCAGTCGGGTGCATTGTGGTAAGAATTTCTTAGCTTATAGCACGTCCCATAACAGAAACTAGTTGGATGCTTTTGTTGGAAAATTCAAAACTAATACGTCCTTGCTTTATAGTTTAATATGAATCAGAGCTTCGTCAATTGTATGTGATGCAGATAATATTACAATGGAACATAGCAAATGATTTCTAGCATTTTTTAAAAAAAACTTTAACAGTTGAAAAATAATCTTCAAACATTTTCTAGAGTCTGTGACGTGTGTCACAGTGTTGCACCCGGGATCATGTCATGCTGGTGTTATGTTTGTAAATGGAAAAGCATCAGTTGAGAGAAATTCTGCGAATGCATCTGTGAATATAATTTGCCTGGATATAAAATACTAGGTTTTTTTTTCATTCATTGAGAGTCTGTGACGTGTGTCGCAGTGTTGCACCGATTCTGCGCCCGGGATCATGTCATGTTGGTGTTATGTTGATAAATGGAAAAGCATCAGATGAGAGAAATTCTGCGAGTGCATCTGTGAATATAACTTGCCTGGATATAAAATGCAAGGGTTTTTTTCATTCATTGAAATTTTTAATAAATATTAATCTTTAAAAAAATTTATAGCGGTAAAATACTTTTTTTCTTTGGTTCTTTCATACTGTTGCCGTTAAGTTTTTACGGGTTTCACCTAGCCAGAATAAATATTATCACTAATTTTTTTAATATATGAAATTTACCTGCATTTTTGTTTTATGAAAAGGTAATAGAAAAATTAGTTGAAAATGCAAATGTTTATTTGTTGAATGGAGTGGGTAATGTAACAACAAATTAACCACTGAGAGGATCATTGTTATAGTTGTTACTAAATGGCAAACTATAAATTCAATCTTATTTTGCTGCGAAGTAAGTGAAGTATGTATATTTTGTATGAAATGAGTAATGACAGTAATTTATGATTTATTTATGTCATGTACAATTTATTGGTGTTGTATTTGTAAATGGAAAATTATCAAATGAGAGAGATTCTAATTCTATGACAGCATGTTTGAATGTAACTCTGACAATTGCGGGTCATTTGCCTGGATGTAAAATACAGGTTTTTCTTTTATTTATAAAAATTTTTGCTGAAGATTAGTCGTTAAAAAATCCTTTAATAGCTGGAAAATACCTTTTTCTTTCTTTGGTGCCGTCAAGTTTTTACGGGTTCCATCTAGTCTTTTATTATTTTAGTAATCTGCCTTCTATTTCACTTCAAACTTCAACTGTTTTCAATAAGATGATTGTAAAAATACTGGTTTCATTGGTTTATTGAATGGTATTGTCTGAATTAGTTTGGTTATATTTATAAAAGTATTTATAATTAATAATTATACATTTTATGTAATTACTTTAAATATTTTTGGACAGTTTCAATTTCTTTCTCGGCCGAAACTAGTAAAATTCTAAATTCCAAGAAATAAATTCATTTATGCATTAGATCTTGGAAAACTCGCCTACTATATGCATTGATTTTGGAATGAACTACTTTAACTCATCTAAGGGGGATAAGGTATCTTGTACCATTTAAGCTGTATCTCAAAAATTTCAGTCTGATCTCGTAACCATTTTATGTCAAAATTTCGATTTTAAACGAATAATTCGACAAACTGTTTGTAGATATACGAATTAACTTCAACATCATACTACATTGGCTAACTCATTGGCGCAGTAAAAGAGAAGTAAGATAGGCGCCTGGCACAACATTTACAAAACCTTCTTAATATATATATATATAAATTATTAAATATGAAAAAATTTGAAATTATGGAAATATAATAATTGTTCAAAACACGTCTGTGCCAAGAATCTGGTTGCACCATTGCTGATTGTAGACAATTTTCCAACTTGCAATGGAAAATCTAATGTTTCTCTAAAATAGCCGCACTAACAGGTTTTTTAGTATGTAGTTTGTTTCATGTTTAAACTTGATTGTACACACAAAAATTTGTTTTAAACTTTCAGGGTCAGTTATAAAAGATGAAAATTTACCTATTGCATAACCATAATCATGCAAAAATTATAAAATATTTGTTGAAAACAAATTTTGTTCGAAACAGAAGTTGTCACTAAATTTACCGCTTGTTATATGACTTGTTGTCAATCCATCGATTTAGTAATCGATGACAATATTAAGTTCATACAAATAGTGAATAATTTACATCGTAGTTGATATAGGGTAATTTTTTAAAAATCAAACATCACCTAGCACATGACGTAAAGATAAGGCCTTATATCTTTTGTAAAATTATATTTAGTTCTAACAAACTTTTTTCAAAAATAGCCATCAATGTATAGCATTATTCTTTCCGAAACTACACCAATTAAATTGGACAAATTCGCAAAATCTTATTTTCAGTGAAACATACCACCACAATAACACGGTACATAGTTGTTTTTTAAAATATATATATTCCATGAAACAAATGAGATTTTAAAACATTTGTTTATTTTACTTCCGTGATCGATTACATAATCAAATGTGCATAAATTATTTACTTGAAAATTTTGTATTTGTAAGAAAAAGTGAAAATACAACCTACAATTTCCACCTAAATGTATCAAAAATATATAAACATATGTGAAAACTTTTTAATATCGAAGTTTAAGCAGAACAATCTTTTTTTAACTGTTATGTAGTCATTAATGTCTTTTTGTTCTATTGTAAAAAACAAATCGATTAAACTGCGAGAATTGTCAAAAATTTTTATTGAGTATAGATGAGAAATGCATAATTACACAGTGTTAGTTTTTCACATATCTTTAGCATATAATTCAACAAGTACACTCCATTTTATTTTATTTTAGAAAACATTACTTAAAGGCGGAAAATATATTCGACTATAATTGCAATTTGTTGATTATATACTTACGTACACCTAAATGTATTATTGAATAAACATTTAAAAGCAAAAAATAAATATTAATATTTTCTTGAACAACAATATATTATTAAAAGATTATGAAATTTTCAAACACTGACTTTTCTTAAAATTATTCAAAAGTTGTTTTATTTGAGAAGCCGATTATTATTTATATTGTCAGTATATCAAACAAAAATCGATTTTATAAAGAAGTTGTAAGAATGCAGAATTACTCATCTGATAGTTAGTGAACGTTGATTTTGAAAAGATAGAAATCTATATTCTTAATAAGTTCAAATGTGCACTATTATGATAACTTGAACAGTTATTGAAATTTTAAAACACTATAATTGTTAAACATGATTTTCTTTTGTTCAACACGTATAAAATTTCACAGTGTTCAAGCGACTTAATTAAAAGTAAGTTTGATTAAACACTGCAACAGACATTCTTTTGACAAATATCATTTAGAAATTTTAAATATGTAATGATTCTTTTTTTCTTTAGCACAAAACTTAGCTTGGAATCAAGTAAAAACATATGTGTTTTTTTGTTCATGATGAGTATGATGACATTATTTTGTATTAGCATATCTATTGCCCGGAAATATAGATAGTATCGTGAATGGTATACTTTATATTATTTAGATGAAATAATTTGAAAGTAAAGATAAAGTGAAGTCTATAGGATTCGCGTGTGAAGAATAATAATAAACAGAATTTTTATTGTTGTTTCTATTTTACTTTATTCAGAATTAATACTTTGGTCAAAATTTTGTAGTAATCAGATTCATAGATTATAAACTTAAACATGCGAAATTTTAGAGAGCAGGGAATAAAGAATCAATATTTTGGTAAGTTGATTCTAGACGTTTATCTTTAAAAGATTAGTTATTAATCAGTTATTGACAAGTTGAAAGATATATGTTAATTTCCTGTGTCAAAGGATTTGTTAGATATACTTTAACAAATAAATATTTTTAATATAATACTATATATGGTAAATAAAAATGAATCAATAAATTTAACTCATTTGTAAAAGATGTATGTTCATTTTATGCGTGAATGCCATTTTACCTTGTTTTTAAAAATACTGTTTTTGCTTGGAGGTTTCTAATTATATGCTACTCAAAATTTAAATTCCGTGCACTGCTAGATCGTTTTATCAATATCGATTTTTTTTTTCTTTACTGAAACCATGTTTGTTTGATAGTTACGATTTTAAAAATTTAAATATGTGTTAAATCTTTTTTTAACAGCATTTATCCATGAAACAAAAAACATAGAAATATTTTTCTTGTTTAGAAGTGACTTCCTATGACTTCACATATAATTACTTTATCAAATCAGTAAAATCATATGAATCGTTTTTTTTTTTAAATTATTTAGAGAAAAATTTGAAAATATTTGCATGATTTTCATACGAACATTATAATTTGGAGAATTAGGTTTTAAAAATGTACTTTGTTAAAAAGCTAATATTTTATTTTTATATAGTCGTGAGATGGATGCTTAATTCCTAGTTAAGCTATATCTAATGAACTGTGTAAAGTTACTCTATTGATTGAGTATTTTATTTTACGGAGAAATTTATTAGAATTTTTAATAATTTGCTTTAAAAATAGTTAAATATAATATTATAATTATAATAATAAGTTATTTTTATTCGAATACAAACAGAAAAGTAGTTAAAACTTTCAAAACAAAAAACTCATTAAAATTAAACTTTAAAAAAAAAACTTATGATATTAATGTAGTTTTATTACTATTCTAGTCAAAACTTCGATTAAATTAAAAAAATAATAATAAAAATCTGAATTATTCATTGCAGGAAACGCATCAATTTCTAATAATTCATAAATGGTTTTACAGTTTAAATACTTATCAACCATTAACATTTTTCAAGTTAAAAACTAATATATTTCTGGCACTTTCCAACAAAGTTGAAAAGTGCTTATGCATTAGGTTTGTCTGGCCGTCTGGCCGTCTGTCGATGCTCTAACTCTCGTAAATATTCTGAGATTGCCATGAAATTTATGAACGTTATTTAGGTTTACCCCAGCACGAACCCTATTGAAAATGAAGTTTCTACCATGAATAGTTTATTTACAGGGACAGTCAAATTTTTCCATTACAATACGGCTTATGGGGAAAATTGTTTCAAATGAATTTTAACGTTGTTAACACTTTCCAAAAGTTTAAAAAGTGCCTATGTATTTTTAAAAAATTATTCTGCTTATGCATTCTAATTATGCTAGAGGTCTGCACGGGCCGGAATTTCCAGGCCCGGCCCGTTTAAATTTTTATATTTTAAGCCCGGCCCGGCCCGTTACAATTTCTACGATTTCTAAAAAATTCAGATTTTTATCATATAATTAAGATTCCTTAAAAGAATACTGCATACATATCTATGGAATGATTTTACAGTATATTTTACTGGAAATACACATTAACAGCATTAATGATTACTTAGATATTTAGGCTTTTAACATTAGAATAAAAATTCATTAAAAAATTAATATGGCCTAGAATAAAAGAAAAAAAAAAGAAAGTTAAAAACATCGTAACTTTTGAAGCTGTTTAAGAAAAGAAGATTTATAAAAATATTTCTATATCATTTTATTAAAGATTTTAAATCCAAATTCATTATTAAATTCAAAGAAGCTCATTTTTGATATATTTTATAATTCATTTTTTTTTCTCAGAAACGCATAAGTTTAGCAGATATCTTTATTCAGAAACTATATAATCGAATGGGGTTATCCATTTTTTGATCCAAGCAATTTAAGAATACTGCAAGTAAATAAAATACTGTCATAGTTAGCGTTTTGAATAGAATTTCCGGAAGTGATAGCATGGGAAGAAAGAAAAACCTACAATCTTTTGAGAAACTATTATATATCCCAACAACGTTACACAAGTATTTTATTTACCAAAAATGAAAAACTCTATTCGATTCCAAATCCCTTCAATAGTCAGGCTTATCACTTTTATACTTTTACAATTTAAAATTAACCAGAAAATATGTCAAACTTTCGCATTATTGAGAAATTAATTTAAAAACCATCAAGAAGTATATATCCAAAGATTAAGCTAACATAAACTCTTTATCGCTGTTAATAATTTTACAAATCATGTTGTCCGCCCTACAGATCTTGAGAACAATTGAGTCTAGTTTCGGTTCGGCTGGTCTACAAGTAGAAAAATAATGCAAGCTTGATCTCGGCCCGACACGAGTCAGCTAAAAGAATATTAAAACGGGTTACAAAAATGTAACTGTCCGATGCCGATCTCTACACTGTTCATTTGTACACTAATTCTGTCAAACTAGTATGACTCGTGACGCGCATTTATACTTATTCTCGTTAAAAACATTTCGTTGAAAATAACTCATATTTTATTGTATCTGCTGAAATCTTGTGAACGGGCCGGCAGGCCCGAAAATTTTTTTATCGGCCCGGCCCGTAGGGTCCGTTCAATTTTTTTGCCGGCCCGGCCCGTTTATGTTGTTTGTCGGCCCGTCCCGCCCCGTTGAAAAAACTATTCTTAATCTGCCGACCCGGCCCGGCCGCATTTTCAGAAAGAATCACGTTTTGAGCACCAGTCTTGGCGAGTTGGCGAAAGCGAAGACGTTCAGCTAGCTGCATCGCCAAACGCCAATCGTCGTTTTGTTTTGATTTTCAAATCCGAAATCATTTTAATCTGAAAAAGCTCTTTGTTTTAAACTATGTTTTAATTGTAAACAACGATGAATAACATTTCCTCATATTATATTCTTTGCTTGATAACATTTACGGAAAAACAAATGAACAATAAGCACGATCTCTTTGCAGAAGGAAGGGTTGCTATTTGCTAGGCGTTTGACGTCACAAACAAGAAAGAGTGCATAGCATTGACTTCATCTCCGCGCCAATCGTTGTTCTGGCGATAAGGTTCTCAAAACGTGATTCTTTCTGAAAATGCGGCCCGGCCCGTTACAAAATTCGAAACGATTCCGCCGGCCCGCGGGCCGGGCCCATGCAAACCTCTAGATTATTCATCTAGTTTGTCTGTCCGTCTGGCCGCGCTCCAACTCTTGTAAATACACTCGAATTGTCCTGAAATTTTTGTATGTTACTGACGTTTACCCTAGCACGAACCCTATTGAAAATTAACTTTCTACCATGATTATTTTATTTATAGGGAGAGTTAAAAATTTTCCATTACATTACGGCCTATAGGGAAAAATCGTTTCAAAGGCATTTTAAACATGTTACACCCTGTCAAACATATTAAAATTTACATGTATTTAAGAGGTGCTCTAAAATATGTATTCTATAAAATATGCGGTGAAAATATTGCTCTTATTCATTTACAGGGACACACAAAAGAATTCCATTGGATAATGGTAAAAGGGGGAATAGTGTGCGACATGTTTTAAATATATTAAACTGTTTCATGTATAATAAAAGTGATATGTGTCACTGAGGCTTAATATAAATTATACGCTACTGTCTTGCATAATATAATGTTAATTTCATTTAAAGGGACACACAAAAGATTTCAAATAGTATATTCTTTCTGAAGTACTGTATATGTATCCGATGACGGCTGATGGATGGATGAAATGCATATTAATTATAATATGAGCGTTTAAGCTTCACTAAATATATGCACATTATATGGTGTGTATAAATGTTATAGTTGATATATAGGGCTACCTAAAACAGCTCGCCAACGTTACTGAGTATGAGCGTAAGTTACTTAAAGATGGTTCTTAATTAAGGTATGCTTTTTTACGCTGAATTGCATTCAATTTACTAGGAAATGTTTGCAGAATATTGATAAAATGATATACAGGGCCACGCAAAGAATTGCATACATAGACGCCTATGAATGATAATTTATAACGATGTGATTTCAGAAGTTTTTGATTTTAAAATAAATTTTATCTTCTTACTGACGTGTAATAAAAGTACAAGGTAAACTACAGGGCTGAACAAAAGTTTTCAACATGTTTCTTATTATTAGAACAAACTACTTAAAAGGAAATTTTAAGCTTTTTTCTTGCTAAAACTAAATTTTTTATATTATGTCGTATGTATATCAACTGACAGATCAAATACAGGGCTGTTCAAAAACATTGGAATACATATTTGGATATATACCCTTATTTCCCTAACTAACGGAGTTTTGTTAAAGATTTCCTGGAGTGTTGGAAAGTGCTTCATAATCTATGCTTAACGGATGATTTTTTCTTACTTGTTAAATATTTGCTTTGATTTGACAATAGTCTGAAAAAGAGTGGAATTTTTTTTTTCGAAATTAATCAAGCTTAAAGTAATAAAACTTTTTTTTTTCAAATAATGTATAAACGTATCAATCTAAAGACCCATACAAACAAACATATAATTTTACATTAGGTTCTTATGATACGTCAAAATGTTCATGTTAATTCATCTAACGTAACATAATTACGACTTTTTGGTTTGTAAAAATATTATTGTAACAAACTATTAATGTAAGAACATTACAGTATAATTTACCTTCATTTAAAATCAAAAAAGAAAACTTTTTTAATACACATTAATAATTATTGTTTTCTATTATCAATTTCATATCAAACTTTACAAGTATTTAAGAACAACATAATGCAAGTATCTTCAATCCAACAGCAGTCAAAAACCGTGAAATAATTTTTTATTTTTTCCCAATAATTTTAAATTTCAAGTATAAAGCTTACTTAAACGTTTCATTGTTTCATTGATGATAATAAAAATTAAGATACAATAATACAAACAAGTCCTTTTAACTCAATTAGAATAACGTATTTTTTTTTTTTTTTTTTTTTTTTTTTTTTGAGATATACGTACATTAGATTTAATAGAGTATGCTGTGAGTTCGTTTTATAACGGCTGATTATCTGCACAAGGTCTCTAAATAAAAGCTTTTCCCATATAATAATGAGGATGGAGGTTTTAAAATGCGAAAGAAGTTTAAAAACATTGAAATCAACGTAAAAATCGAGTTGCAGATTTTTTTTAATAGTAAGTAATAATTTTTTGAACAAATGTCACCATTAGAATAGAAAAGGTGTCCCTAAAAAAGTTTGAATTTTCTGTGAATACTTTTTTTTTATCCGATGCAGGCAAAAACTCAAAAGTATGTCAACACCGAGTCGTATCATTATATGCTGTCTTTCATAGGAAATTATATAGTGATCCCCATCCCAGATCTTTTAGCAGTCAAGTAAAGCCATGAAATAAAACCTTTCTATTACATCAGCAATCTAGCCGGACGAAACAGCTGTGAAGGCAGATACAGGGTTTATCGCAACACAGGATTTCAAAATTCGAAGCCCTTAATGAGACATGATATTTTGCAACTCACAGAATTTTGACGAAACTGAGATTAAAGGAGACGTCGGCACTTAGGTGACTATGTCGCAAATACGACACACCTCCCCAACTACAGAGCCATCTACTCAAGCAAAGAGGCAGTACCGGCCAAGATTTCCAAATGAGCTGAACTCAATCCCAATTCACCTGGAACAACAGAGATAGTCCAAAGAAATTAACCCTGTTTTCCACGCACATCAGAACAATTCACGTCCCGAAGGGATGTGCTGCTGGAAAAACGTAAAACGTGAAAACTATTACGAAATCCACTTTCAGAAATAAACATTTTTTAATAGTGAATACTAATGTTCTTTAATAAAGATACTATTAGCAACATAAAACTCTCAACCGGAAAAACTAAACCCTGATTAAGGGTAAGTTTTCTCTAACTTAACCAAACCAGGCGATTTTAATTGCAGAAAAAACGAAGGTTACGCAGACTTTACCTTCAAGCCAGACACAATCGGTAGCCCGATAGAAGTTGGCCATTTTGGAAAGTTTATTAGAGATTTTAATTGATATATCAGCTAGTTGAGAAAAAATAAAAAATGGCATCAAAGTGCATGGTTTTACACATACAGGTACCTTCCTGTCAAATCATGCAGCTCTGCGTGCTCTCTTCAAAAATCTCTGGATATACACACACATACACAAATACCAAACTTCTATATTTATTATTGCAATTTAGAACCCGTCGAATTTCAACGAAAGAAAATATTTAAGAAAGAACTGTTTCATTCATTTATAATGAACTTAAAAAATTAGTTACAATAAAAAATGCATCTTATATTGGTAAGTCTAACTCTTAAACAAAGTATATTTAACTTAAAGTTAACAAAATACTAGTTTTATAAAATTCAGTTGCCGAAATCATTAAAGTTAAATTTTAAGTGTATTTGTAAGTAGTTGCATTGAATAAAGATTAGTTATTATGATACAATTATCAATTAAACCTCTTACGTTTGGTATTCCAAAATGAAAAACAAAAAAATGTATTCTACTTTGGCACAATCATAGAATTTTCCCCCCATGAAATCTAAATCTGACATAATTTTCACCATCTCAAAATTTACTTATGCTCCTCTCATTTCGGTATCCACCTTTTTAAAAAAATTGGTATTTTAATTTGATCATTTTACAATTATTTTAATTCAAAACGTGAAAATTCGATTGTTCTTAGCTTGAAACAGAAACTCAACTATTTATTTTATTTTAAGTGCTAGTAAAACTTTCTGAAAACTGTTTAACTGTTTAACTGTTTAACTGTTTAACTTCATGCAATAAATGCGATAGATAATGTTCCTCTGATGTCACATAAGGTGAAATGGCGATTTTTATAGTCTCGAATACGAATCATTATCAAGATTTTGCTTGTCTAAAACAGTGAAGTGAATTCATACAGTCAAAAATCATCAAATTTTGTAACATATAAATAGCTATTTTTTCGACAAAGATTTCCGATCATACCACGCACACTGTATTCATGGCTCTTCTCTAAAGGACTGTTTAAATTTTTGTAATTGCGTTTTATCAATGTGAGATTTCGATTACGTTATTTTCAAAAATAAAATATTTTCATCTTTGAAATATTTCAAAGCAGCTGGATGAAAATGATAAACTTTTACAAAGCAAATTTCAGTTTTAAGAATTTAAATACACATTTATGCTAAATAAAATAGTTATCATTTGTATCCGCTAAAACATTTTACGTTCCATTACTAAGCAACATTTATAGAAAAGTATACACATGAAACGAATTTTAAAAAAGCGGGAAAAAATAAGTCGCAGAACTAATTCTTTAAAATAATATTTTGTAAACAGAAAGTGTTATATCATATGTAAAATAAATATGTAAAAAAGTAAAAATCATTTAATTGCCCCAAAAAAATGAAATAAAACCAAAATTCTCCAGGTTATAACGGGCGATATTCTTGACATGGCACTTATTCTAATTTCAACTTTCTTCACTTTTCATGAGAAAATAGCAACCAAAAATTACAATTATTTACTTTTTTCCTTTACTTTTAACAGAAATGGAGTACTTATGTTGCCACAATTACAAAAATGGTATTACAAACTACAAAAAAAAAAGGATTTATCAAAAACAAATAGAGGTACAAATTTCAAACAAATTGCACTTTATCCCCCTATACGACGGTGTAAAAATTGAAAATGTGCGATGTTTAGAAGTTTGAAATTTTACAGTATCAAAAATTGCAAAATCAAAGTTTTATTTCAAAATTCGAAGTGTTGCCATTCGCAAAATGACGTATGTGTTACGCACAGATATGTTTGAACTTTGCAATATAGATAGATAGATAGATAGACTGATACTTTATTCAAAATCTATGTAATTCATAAAGCCATTTTTGTTTCATTACAGTCAAAACAATAGCCATTAAATTGCAAAAGCAATTCTCTGTATATTATTACATTATTAGTACATTATCATAAAAAAGTTACATTGCTCAGCAAACGATATTGTATTTAAAGTTGTTTACATTCACAATAAATGTAATAAGTTTAAGAAAGGTAAGCACATTAAAATATTTATACAAATCGAAAGTAATAAAATTTGTTTGAAATGGTTATGGAAGAGTTATTTTCTGTATCATTATGTTACATTCTAACAATGATTTACCTGATTGTTCAATCAATGAATGAATTTTAAAAGAAAATGACATATAAAATTATTAAAACTGGAATTGCTCAATGAATTATATATACTAATTTTAAATATTATGAATCGTTAAAAAAGTAAAATATTTATTGAGAGTACTTATATATTTTCGCTAAATAGTCTTTTATTAAGAGGGAAAATACTTTTTGTAAAAATTTGGGAACAATAAAATGAGACTTTCACTGTAATACACGAAGATCGTGTCTATGCTAATACATTCTAACATTCGCAATAAATGATACAATTTAAAAAGAACAAGCGTATTTAAATATTTTTATAATTTAAAGTAATTACATTTGCACGTAATGTTTCTGAAAAGGTTATTGTCTTTTCTAATCGATTTATGTTTACGATTTTAATCTATCATTAGAATCCAAGTTAGTCAATAGATACAGGTAAGGCTCATTTTCTACAATTCATGTGAGGTTTTAAGTGTAATGAGTTATAGATTTAAATATCCGTGAGCGTCCTGAAATTTTACGGCTATTTTTATAAATGAACCTACCAAAAATATATGAAAATTTATTATCGTAATCGTTTTACTGAAAGTTTCATTTAGATCGTAGTTCATAATAGTTTAATACTCGAATTACCGTAAAGCATCGTTTATACGACGATCACTTATACGACGTTTACATTTATACGACGTTTTAATGTGGTTCCGAGTCATTCCTATTCATTTTAATGTAAAAATATATCTTTTATACGACGCCCAAAATCGTTTATACGTCGATTTTTCAATTTTGTATAGGTTTATTTTTGCTTATTTTTCTTGTATATTTTATGAACGAACGGAATTTGTCAGCTATGAATGACGCCGTGTTTAAATACACTCTAAATTATAAAAATGTGGGCTGGGGTTCGAAGTTCGATCAGTCTGAAAAATCAGCTTACGTGTAACAGATTACACTGTGGGAGGGATCATTGTTTTTTCGGGGATGGTCAGCTTTCCCGACCTGTTTTAAGTTGCAAATAGACTATCCTTCTAACTGTTATCAGTATTGGCGACTTTTAGTTGGCCACGCAGGGTTTTTGATCGTTGACTTTAAATGGAAAGGAAATGATGTACTGCAAATAAGGAAGCTTTCGGTGAAACATAAATAAAGGTACGCATATTTAAATTGCTTACTAATTCCCCCCTCCCCCGTTTTTTGGTTATTTGTTTATTTCAGTTTGTTTAATTTACAAATTCATGCAAATCATCATGTTAAACATTAAAATTAAGTGAAAACAAAAGTAATTCTAGTTTCGGAAGTGAAAATCGATTATACGTCGTTATCGTTTATACGACGTTTTTCGGTAGTCCCTTCGGCGTCGTATAAACGATGCTCTACTGTATATATTAATGGGAGGGAGGTAAATCAACATTCTTAGGGATATTTTTACTTAAGCACCAAATTTTTCATTACTTGTCATTAAAAGTCTTTAAAGAAATTGCATAAAAATAACTCATTTAACAAATGAAATTTTCTTTTTGTATGCTCATTTATTTAAAACAATGAATATTGTTCTCATTTTTTATGAATGTTAATAGTAATGGGACAGTGAAAATATTCAATAATTGTGATAATATTAAAACATTCGACCAAAAAAAAAAGGAAACATCAAATTCTTTTTAATAGCTAAATTTTTATAGAGAAAGATGATTTGAGAAGAATGTCATTTTACAGGAAGCGTCTTCTTTGAATATGTAAAGAAGTTCTAGTTTAAAAAAAAAAAAAACACATAGATGGTAGCACTATTGAAGTTGTACAAGAGATACTGACGTGTTTCTATTTCCAGTAATCATGTAACGCATCAATTCGAGGCTAAGGAAAAAGACAGGCTACCGAACTACTTTTTAGATTAGACCTCTAAAGTCACGTGATGACCTTTTTGTGTACCTGCATTCGCGCATTCGACTATCACGGGATCTAAAAAAATTAGACACATGTAGCGTACCATGCAGCTTGTCTTTTTGCATTTATAATATTTTGATCTTTCAAGTTTTTTAAAAGTTTTCCTTTGTAGAGTATAGAAGTTCAGATTCAGATATGACACTACGGGTTACATTTAAAGTTTGATGTGCTTGGTCAGAAACAGTAAAGGTGCCTATTCTTGTTGAATTCAACAGAAGTTTTGATTGTCTTGCTGAAGAGACTTCAACCAATAAATCCCCAAACTGCAATTTTTTTAATTAGTGGCCAACACCAAAAACAGACTGGAATGTTTTGGAAATAAGAAATGGGGAAGTTTTTTTGAAAAACTACTAGATTGGCCATCTGTGCGTTTTATTATGAAAAATCGAGTGAATGTAATCTTTGTACAATTTGTTGCTCGTCACAATGGAGAGATGAAGAAGGAAGTTAATAATATCCTTCCATGACTGAAAAAAATTGAATTCAGAACCCGGCTGCACCAGCACTACCAAGCCCAACAAGGGGCTACACATTTGTGTAACAGTGCTAATTAGGGCGCATACGGTCACAAAATACACCCACGCCAGTCTCCACCTTAACGACATGGTTAGTAAGTACCAGTGGCGTAGCTAAGGGGGGCGGTCGCCCCGGGCGCCGAGGCCAAGGTGCGCCAAATTGAGAGAGGTTTAAATTGAAATTATCTCACATACTTTGTCAATAAATAAAAATTTTTGATTTTTTTTCCCTTTTTTGTATGTATGTTTATGAGTGTTTTGATGAGTATGAGTATGAGATAAAATACCGTATTTACTCGTGTATAAGGCGTGTATTACTCGTGTATTTTTTTTTCAAAAAATTAGGGCAAAACTCCTAGGTGCGCTTTATACACGGAATAATTTTTTACTGTTGGATGCTGTCGAACTATATACATATGAAACAAGAAATTATTCAAAGAAGATATTTAAACTCGGAAAATGTTACCTAATTGAAGTATTACTGCATATTTATTTCACTCCTTGCAGTTTTTTATACAACAGAGCTAGTGACATTATCTAAACGCTGATTAGCAATTCTCTTTACCATCACTCATTCCTATTTCCCGTCATTCTCTTACAACCCGAAGTCTAAAAATGCATTTTCGTCTTGTTTTCTGGTCTGGTGTAATGTTTGTTTCGACTTTTTTTTTTTTTTTTTTTTTTTTTTTTTTTTTTTTTTTTTTCTACTGAAATTTATTTGGTCATTCTTCTTTAGCATATCAAATTTATGGTGCGCGTTATACACGAGATTTTAAGAAATCGCCATTTTTACTAGTAAAGTAGGGGTGCGCCTTATACACGAGTAAATACGGTAATTTGTTCTATCCAAATAATGAAAAAATAAATGTTTCTATTGGGATGGCTCAACGCACTTTGTATTTAAGATCTGTACCTGAATTGAGGCGCAAAATGATTAAAGATGCACCAAATTGAGAGGAGCTTTAAACCGAAATTATTTTACATATTATGACAATAAATAAGAATCGTTGACTTTCTTTTTGTGAATGTACGTGTGTGTATGAATGTTTTAAAGGAATTCGGTGAAGGTGGGAGGAATCGACAGATCCATAATTGTCAATCAATGATGGAGGTTTTTAACTGTTTATCCTCCAGTTTATAAATCAAAAGGAATGTTGGTGACTCTTAGTCATATTTTTCGAATGATAACATTTTTTCTTTACTTACTGATCACCCACCCGATGATTTTTCGAAACGAAACGTGAAGTTTAAAACCTCTATTCATATTAAAAGTAAAAAGCATACAATAAAAACCCCTCTCAGAAATGAATCTCTGGTATGTATCTCTGTCTTCGGTATACTGTAAACAAAAAAAAAAAAAAAAAAAAAAAAAACTAGACGATTTTATTGAAATTGTATTGGTAATCTGGACGCCAGTACAATTTACTGTTTTTTAACAGAATTTGAGAAATTTTTCCAGAAATTTCTTAGGGATTTTTTTTTTTTTTTTTTTTTTTTTTTTGGGGGGGGGGGGGGTATGGAGATTGGAAATTTACGAAAATGCTTCCGTTAAAAAACAGTAAATTGTACTGGCATCCCGATTACCAGTACAATTTCCGTAAAATTGTCCGTTTTTCCCCCCGGTGTAGACCTGGCGTGCTGCGCACACATTTGTAATCACTACAAATCTTCATTGATATTTATTTCCTTCAAAATGGATCTCTTGCACGGGTCCTTGTTGCCTACGTTCGAGGTCTGCATGGGTTGAAATTTCCATTCTCGGGCCCGGCCCGATCTGAAAGAAAGTTATTTTGGCCCGGCCCGGGTACACGACATTTCGGTCCCGCCGTTTCGGTCCTTGGCCATTTCGGTCCCGAGACAATTCGGTCCCAAGACATTTCGGTCCCGAGACTCTCCGGTCCGTAGCCATTTCGGTCCCTAGCAACTTTAGTCCTTTGCCATTTCGGTCCTTAGTCATTTCAGTCCCTTGTTATTTCTTTGCTCGCTATCTTATAAGTCGGATTCTAATTGTTGAGGGCCTGCCAAATGGTATAAGTTCAACATTATTCGGGCATTTTTTAAATTCTCTCCCTCCCAACCTTCCAAGTTTTATAAAATGTTGAATATAAATTGAATGTTGAATAGTCCGATAAATTTAAACTTTTATAACTCGTGACAATGAAGTCACAGCGAGTTGAAATTTTTGTTTGGTTAAACAATGTGATACAAATTTAGGGGATATTGTCTTTTGCTTTTAGTAGTATTATTATTAATCAGAAAAATATTTTAAATTTTATTATTAATTATTAATTATTAGTATCAATATTTTATATAAACTTCTATAAACTATATAAAGTAAAAAGTATTTTATATAAACTGCCATAAAAAATTTTTTTTGCTGTTTACGTACATTTTTTTAGAACCTTTAAATTAGCATTAATTAAATAATAAAAAAACTGTGCTTATTTTTTTCCCTTCCGCTTAGTTTAATAATAAATGTCTTTAATAATAAAATTAGGCAGTTATAAGTTATAATATATACATACTTCCTCAAATCACCCATCTACACTCTCTCCTTTGATAATCCAGAAATGAGATATACTTACTGAAATACTAATATTTAAATTTTCTTATTATTTTCATAACACAAAGTTGCATATTATAAATTTGTTTTCATAAGTTACTTTCCATTATTAAAATTGCGAAAGCAATAGTGATTTCGCAATTAAGCATGATATGAAAAAAATTTGTTTTTAAAAATTTGCCTCCGCCACTTTTTTTTTTTTTCAAATAATAATAATTATTATTTATTGCATTTTTTATCAGTCTTCTCACGCCATGAAGACAATTTTTGTGAATTAATTTTATTGAAACTGAGCCTATTTCATTCTAATAAAATGATTTTTTTTTTTTTTTTTTTTTTTGCAAAAAAATTTATATAATATTATTTTAAAATATAATAAAATAAATATTATTTTAAAATATAATAAATATAATATATAATTTAATAAAATATATTAAAATGTAATATAATAATATTTTAAATAACTTAATTTTGTATTTTTAAGTGACAAAACTAAGCTTTTATTTATTTATCTATTTATTTGTATTAACTTTTCGCTCTTACTTTCCCAGAAAAAAAAAATCTTATTTTAGTTTTATTTTTAACTATACTAATTGTTTTAAATTTATGTAGTTTTAAATATACAATAAATAAACAAGTAAAAGATAAATTTCAGTTTAGAACTACTAGGAAATATAATGATGTATTGAATATAAAATGGATTATGTATTGAGTTTATTTTAAAATAAAATTCATTATGTAAATTAATCATGTTATTAATAATAAATATATTTAATAAAATATTAATTTGATTTTTATATTAAAACTACTAACTGTTTTGAGAATTAGGATTACCAATTATCATTAGGATTAGCAATTATGATTAGGATTACCATACAGAATTTGTGTGAATTATAATATTTTGGATAAGAGTTTATACGTGTGTGCGGTTTTCAGGCACTTATAATCGCATTATACTAAAATTTTATGGTCTTCAGTTTAAAAACTGCAATGTTCCCAATAAAATTATGTCTTATTTCACAAAATTTCAGTTTGCAGGAGAAGGGACCGAAATGTCTTGAGACCGAAATGTCTTGGGACCGAAATGTCTTGGGACCGAAATGGTTAGGGAACAAAATGTCTTGGAACCGAAGTGTCTCGGGACCGAAATATCTCGGAACCGAAATGGCAGGACCGAAAGGGCGGGACCGAAACGTCCTGCTTCCGCCCAGATGCAATTTCTACATGATGCAATTTCTACTATTTCGAAGTAATTCAGATTTTTATCATATAATTAAGATTTCTTTAAGAAATACTGCATGTGTGTTTACAGGATTATTTTACAGTATATTTTACAGGAAATACACTATAGCAATATTAATGATTACTTACTTAGATTCTTAGATTTTCAACTTTCAAATAAAGATTCATTAAAAATTTACTGTGTTTAATAAAAAAAATAAAGTTAAAAACATCATAACTCTTGAAGCTGTATAATATAAAGTAGATTAATGAATATATTTCTATATCATTTAATTAAAGATTTTCACAAAAAACAAAGAATCTACTTTGTGATACATTTTCTTCTCGGAAACGCATAAGATTAGCAAGTGTTTTTATTCAGAAACTATCTAATCAAATGACGTTATCCACTTTTTTTTTATACAAGCAATTTAAGAAAGTTAGCGTTTTGAATTGAATTTCCGGAAACGGCAGCATGTGAAAGGAGAAATATCTGCAACCACGTTACAAGAGTCTCATATACCTCTACATGTATATACAAATATCTTATTTACCAAAAAAGGAAAACGTTATATGATTCCAAATCTTTCCAATAGTCAGGCTTGTCAATTTTATTATACCTTTACAATAAAAAATTAGTCAGAAAATGTGTCAAACTTTTACGTTGTTGAATAGCGGATTTAAGAACCATCAATAAGTATATTTCCAAAGATTACGGTAACATAATTTCTTTAACAATATTAGTACGTTTACAAATCATGTTGTCTGCCCATCACATTTTGTGAACAATTAAGTCTAATTCCGGCCTGGCTCGACTATGTGTAGAAAAACAATGTAAGCCTGATCTCGGCTCGTCACGAGTCTGCTAAAAAGATATTAAGTGCATTTTAGACACAAAGTCCGATGCCAATCTCTACACAGTACAAGTTTAATTTCTGTTTTGGTGTTGTCAAACTAGGATCGGCTCGAGACGCACTTTTATACTTATTCTCGTTAAAGCCATATTCGTTGAAAATAGCTCATATTTCATCACTTTGCTGAAATCTTTATAACGGGCCGGTTGGCCCGCTAATTTTTTAAATCGGTTCGGACTGCCCCATTTGTTTGTCGGCCCTGCCCGTTAGGAAATTTGGAACCATCTCTCCAGGCTGGGTACGGGCCTCGGTCCAGGTCCGGGCCCGTTGCAGGCCTTAGCCTATCCCATAGACCTCTAGCGCTCCCATATAGCATAGGCTTGCTGCACACGCTCCGAAAAATCTGTAAAGAATCGTAAGATGAGTTGACAGATAAAAATTCTGCAGAAACAGTATTGCCAGCGGGCTACATTTTGTAATTCATATTTTTTTATTGCCACACCTTTTTAGAAATTGTAAAATTCGTCTTACCTAATGACACATTTATTAAGGTGAAAATAAGAGAAATTTCGCCATTTGAAAAAAATTGATGTCAATCAAAAAATCTGAATTTTGAAAAAATACACATTGGCAATTCTGCCCAGAAATCGGGCCCATGAAACTTCAGATAAAAATACTCCCTGGCGGTGAAGGTAAAGCTAAAAAATGCATGACAATTGAAACCAAGTTGGATGAACAAAACCCATTTGATATTGGGTCTGAGAATGTGCCCATTGCATTGGAAGATGGAGCTAAAATTTATGAAAATCATATGTTAATTTGTATGAATCAATCCGCATTGAAATCTGGCCCACAAAATCCGAGAAAAGAATTCGACGTTAATTTTGATTGACATAAATAAAATTCGTCGTTAACAGAACACACTAATAATCTTCGATTAAATTGATAAAATGTTTTAAAATTATATTTATAGACTTCAATTTATAAATCAAAAGGTCTGTTTGACGATTTGGAGTCACATTTCTCGTATCAAACGAACATCTTTTATTTGTATACTAGCTGACCCGTCGATCGATTTTTCCAAACGAAATGATTAAATAGGGGGTGCCAAATTGAGAGGAGCTTTAAACCGAAGTTATTTCAAATATTTTGACATAAATAAGAATTTTTTAACTTTTCTTTTGTGTATGTGCAACGTTTAATAATTAAGTCGATTGCCTAGATGTCATGTAGTCTCTGATCCAACAATTTTTGGAAATTAGACGGAGGTGTCGGGAAGAAAATGAACTCTTTAGTTTAGTTATTAATGAATGTTCATCCCGTATAGTTGTTTTTCCGAACTACTGCACTGCAACCATCAAATTCTGAAAAATCTTAAAAAAAAAAAAAAAAAAAAAATTACTGATCGATTTTTAGAAAATTTATTCACAGGTTTAAAATATTTTTCTACGTGTGCTCTGAAATTTTCGAATCGATATCTTAATTATTTTTCTTAATTTTCGCTGATTGATGAAAATTCTTGATTTATTCCGATTAAGCTACGGAATCAAGTTCAGTTGTGCACTCCGTTTTTGTGAAAAGAAATAGCATTTTTGATGAGATTTTAATTAATATTCTCTACTAATTACCAAAAATTTAAAAATCTGAGCCTCATGAGCATCAGGATCTGCTTTTGACTACCCCCACTCAAGTTTTCACATTGCACCTACGGTAAATATATTTCAAGCCATTTCTGTCACATTTTTTTATCGATGAATTTGACTAGTCTCTTGTTCATTGAATCTATCAGATTACGCAAAGTATTCAATGAATCAAAGATCAATACAGTTCCAGGAGTTTTAAATAGCATTCATAATATTTAACTTAGAATTGAATTCTCGTCCATTTTTGTAAATATTTCAGGCTAAAATTCCCTAAAAATTTCTGTTACATTCAGATCGGGGCTACGAGCTAGACATTGAAGGCATTTCATCTGATTAGTAGTCAAGATTTAGTTAACTTTGAAACATGAAGGGAAGCGTTGTCCTGGTGAAATTTCCAATCCCCTAAAGTTGTGAGAGGAGATGGGTAATAAATTATCTCCTAACATATCTTGATACATAACTGAACTCATTTTGTTATGATTTGGAGTGGTTCCACAGGCAGCAAATGCAGCCCAAACCATTACCAAGCCGCCTCAAAATTGACGCTTACAAAAAAAAACGTTCCTGTCGTAAGTCATGCCGAAAATATTTATAGCCGTAGAGTCCATCGAAATTATTTTTTTTTTCCATCAGAAAAGATAACATCTCCCCAGTTTGTGCCTTCGGTGAAATGTTTTCGTGCAATCTAAGTGGGCATATTTCTGGTGCTTAGAGAGAGAGGTTTTCCATCATTATTATTTTTTAAATTTGAACAATGTAATTGTTACTTAAAACATTTCTGACCAATCGGCTTGGAAATTGTAATTGTTCTTGAATTTGGCCAGATGACCTTTTTTTTTTCTGTTTGCAAGTTAGCTTCGGGATTTGTCTTGATAGCTTTACAGTTAAGGATTTCGGTCTTGCTGTACGCTTCTTACTGCCGTAATCTTCGAGATTTATGAGAAAACTATTTGCTTCAGCCTTGGACCTTCCTATTTTTCTTGCAGTATTAGATACAGACATTCCATCTTCATTTAAAGTTAATATTTTAGTTTGTTCACCATAGGATAAGATTTTTCCTCATGGCATTGTATTACACACACACAAAAGAAAAAAAATGAGAACACATAACACGTTTACATTTACCAAAACTTTCATGGCGATTTGCTTTCTCAAATCTGTCATTATGCAAAATGAGGCTAGAACCATTGGCTTTATGATTTCTTCAAAGTTGTTTTTTATTAGTTGTAAGAAATTAGCATAATTTATGGTCTTTTTTCCTTTTTTCTAATCTAAGTTTGTGCGTATTATCGCAATGTTGATTATGCAAATGAAAATAGAATTTGTGTTATCAAAAATTCCATTGCATTTTGACTTTTGTAAATTTTCTATCGGTTTTATAATTTTTTCCGTACTGTGATAAAATGTGGCCGACATAGTCCCTAATTTTTACTTCTTAAATCATATAAAAAAGAAAGTAGGACTTTTCAGTCTTCCTAGTACGACCAGTACAAATGGCTGTTTCCGCCATTTTAAAAGTTAAATTTATTTGATGTATACTTTAACTTAGCGCTTATGCATTAGAAAAGACAATGCCTCCATCTATCTATGTGAGGAATAACTGAGAAAATAATGGAAATAAGAATTCAACTTGATGGCCTCTATAATGACCGAACTCGTTTATTCCGTTGCGGCATCTTACAGCCATCTCTACAAGTTCGATCGGAGTCTCCCAGGAGCCATTTACGTGAATCTCAGGACCTATAAAATGGTCGTAGGTTGTTCATTGTGCATGCATCTCAAATGGGCAAAATCTAATCTTTTTTCATGGGATTCTTGTTAATATGTTGGGGATTATAATATTTATCCATCTGGGGGCTCATCTGTCAATTCGGGAGGAGCATTTAGTTTAATTAATTAATTAGCTCTTGATTGACATTTGGTCAAGAATCGCACAATCTCCGGGATCTGTGATGTACAAGATTTACCGATTGAATAATCGTCTTATAAATTAATCTAATTTCGTATACAGCGTTTTCTGCAGTTCCGTATATTAACCATCAATTTATTCGGTTGAGCTGATTCAAAGTATGACACATTGTGTGGTCGTCGAGGTTAATTGGATGTATTAGTCCTCCAGTATTCGTCCGGGATGGCTCAATTGGAAGAGCATTGGTGGCTTCAGCCAATACATCCCCGGTTCGAATCCTGCCCCGGACTTATTTCACCCACTTAGAAAATTTATGTTCTGTGAAAACTATAAATCTTTCATAATCGGGTTCCACACATTTTAGTTTCGTATGTTTGTGTAATCAGCTGAATCCTTAAAAACAAGGAAGAGTGACGACTCGTTTTTCTCCCGAAACAAGCCAAAATAAGGCATTTTCTTCTCTCGAGAGAAAATAATATAGTTATTTTCTTTTTTTTTTCGAGGGGGAGGGGGGGGCGCAAAATTTCTTCCTGCCCCGGGCGCCAAAATATCTAGCTACGCCATTGGTAAGTACTCGCTCACTTGATCCCGAGCCGAGCCAGTAACAAGTCAATTGACTTACTGATTGTTGCAGGATTACGGAACCAATATGCACCTCCCGTCTACCTGAAGCAGAGGCCAAAGCAGTGTGTTAGTTTCCCTCAACTGCCAGGACCCCCCTCCCTCAGACACACTGGTTGCCACGCACAGCAAACACGTGGGTGGTTTACAATTATCCATTAGTTGAAATACAGAATGATGTTGGCTCCTACAGAATCGTCTTCATCTCCGAAGAGGAAACCACAACGAGAGTGAAACAAAAATGAAATGAAAACAAGAGAAGTAAGAGGAAATGGAAAACAGAAAGATCGGTCAGGTGCCAGGGATTGCGAGGCCCCTGAATACCTAGAGAAGGTATCCCTTTAGGAAAGGTAAATCAGGGAAGTAGTTAAAAATTAACTGAATGTATCATCATCAATGTTCTAATGAAATCTAAAAAAATCATAGTTTTCCTTAAAAATTGATATTTACATTGTTTTGCTCAATAATTAATGCTCGTTAAAGTGTTGATCATTCAAAATTAAAATATAAATTTAATCTTTATCTTATGGTATGATAATCTAGTCATTCTGACATTCACCCTTCATCTTATATAGGAAAGAACCCTTTTCCATGAGAATGTTTGATTGGGGAGCATTAAAATCAGTTTTCGGAGGAGAATCGGAAGTGGTGCTTGTGTGGAGGCGGAATCTCAGCACTTCCTCTTCCTGAGCCCGTACTATCCTTTCCCTACTACTCGCGTATCTCAAGTAGACTCTTACCTGAAGGATAACTGGGAACACTAACTGCTCCGGTCGTGGAATAAAGTCCTCAGCGACTATGTGCGCTCACATAACAAAACAGATTTCGAATTAGATCTGGTGTAGTTTGCAGACCACTGACAATTTTGCGTTTTATTATTAATATTATTATTATTTTAAATTTTTACAAACTAAACTAAGAATTTCTTGTCAAAATCCTACGTGAAAGACAATTCTTAAAAAAATGCAGAAATAAATCAAAGAAAAAATATAAAATAAGAAAAAAACATCTAGTTTTATTCAAAGTAATAAGGTGAAAAAAAATATTATTTTCTTTATCAGGGGAAGGGGAAGGGAGCCAACTCGAATCTCTCATTTAATATAATTTTTAATTATATTCATGTAAAATGATAAATAGATCTAATTAACGTTTTCCAGGCGGGGAGGAGTACCAAATTGGTAGAATTTACAAAAAATTCTTACATCTTTTCTGGCTTATTGTTTAATTAATTTAAATAATTTAAGAAGAATTCTTTGTATCATTAGAGAAAAATAAAATTTCGTTAAATAAATTATAAAATCCAGTCAGGGACAGTTCCTGAAACTCTTTTCCGAATTATTGACGTAGAAGTGCTTGTGTAGTACTTTGATATTTACAAAAGTATTTCTGCATGTTTCACCCACACATACATGCGCTACGATATTTGCGCTTAATTTGACAGAGGCATCTTTTTACGGGGTTCAATCAATTCATCCATTGAGTCTTATAAGCATTCGAAACGGGTTTTCCTTTTGATCTAAAGAAATTGTCCTTTTGTGACATGTATGTATTGAAGAAAAGATTCCGATAACCAATACTGATGCAAAAATTTTGAAACAATGGTTCCCAAACTTTTCTACTTTTTTCGACTCATAAGGGAAGGCAACTGAATTTGTGAAAATTTTCGACTTCTTGTTTTGGATAGATTGATATTCTAAAGTGGCAGGTAAAATTCCAAAGTCTTCTTAAAATAGTGATTCCCAAACTTTTCTGCTTTTTTATATGTTCATAAGTAGAAGAAAAATTCGCTAGAAAAAATTCGTTAAAATTTCTGTCTTCCATCTTTAGATAGTTTTACTTTTAAAGTGGCAAACTTTTTTCACTTTTTTATTCATAAGGGAAAGAAACTGAATTTGGAAAATTTTTCGACTTTTGGTTTTGAATGAATTTATATTTTAAAAGGATTGATAAAATTTCAAAATCTTCTTAAAGCAGTGATTTTTGAACTTTTCTACTATTTTTTGTGCTCATAAATAGAAATCATTGTTTTCTTTAAAAAAAAATTTTCGACTTTCGGTTTTGGATAAACTTACGTTCTAAAAGTATTGATAAAATTTCAAAGTCTTTTTAAAAGAGAGATTTAAAAAATTTTCTGCTATTTTCTGTGTTTATAAAGAAAAAGCTTTGTATTCGTTAAAATTTTCGATGATTGGTTTTGGATAGTTTTGCTTTCTAAAGTAGCAGGTATAATTTTAAAGTCTTAAGGAAAAGTCTCCCAAGCTTTTTTACTTTATTTTGCATTCCTAACTAATGGAAAACGTACCGATTTCTTACCTTATATGTGTTGGAGTAACACGGAGCGTTTCTGCGGATTTTAAGTTGTATTTGTTTTTAGAAGATTCTCCTTACAATTGAACGCGGAATAGCATTGAAATGTGGAAAGGAAATATGAAATAACAGATTTGTTACTTTACATTGAAGTGAATAATTGAATTTTTGAATGGCCTGGTTGAGTTTTCTTCATTTAGATGGTATTTTTGATAGTATGTCTTACAAGGTGAGTGTCAACCATGATAATCGTAGATTTTGATTATTTTATATATATATATATGTTGTAGGGTCGAGTTCCCTTAGTCTCAGATTAAACGGATCTAGAAAGTCGACTCGAAAAGCTAGAGAATCTAATATTATACAACAACTTAAATACTTATTTTGTGACAAAACTGCGAGATTGGTCGCTGCATCTACTTTTCCTATTTTTTTGTTTTATAAATATACTTGTAATTATAATTTTATGATTTTATTATTAATCAAAAATTGTGCATCAATTATAATTTCAAACTATTTTTTATATAACTAAATCATTGCATCATATATCATAACATTGTTAATTTTTTTAAAAATAACTTTTTAAATGTGTTTCACATATTTTCTTTATCGATGCAATGATATTTAACATTTGTGTCATTTCGTGATTTTAAAGAAATATTGTTTATGTATTGCCTAAATAAGAGAGGTCAATACAATAAAAATAGTACTCTGTTTTTAAAGTATAGAGTAAAATTACATTAAAATTTAGCATAAAAATCAAACGTCAATTTATTTTTTATATATTAAAGATTTTTAAATATGTAATACGACTGCGTGCGCTTCGAGTTATTTTCCTTTCCATTTATTTTCTTTCTGCATTTATTTTCATTTTGCTTTATCATAACTAGAGAGTGCCACAACAGATTTTGTAACGATTTTGGGATTTGTATTAGTCAATAATAGATCATTTACTTTATCTCTTTAAATGAGAAATGTTTAATAATGGTTTAAAAATCAAGGATCCTGAATTAAAATTTAAATTTGTTAACATTGTAACTGATATACGATATTAAAATTTTTAATTGAGATTATTAAAATATAATTTCAAGAGTATTTATAAAACAAAAATGGAGGGGGGGCGGAGTAGCGCGTTCTGATCTCTGACCCGCTGAACATCCAGCAGAGCCCGCCGCAACAACTGAGCTACCACCAATGTAGTAATAGCGTTCTAAAGAAAGTATTTAAAGTATATTATAATTAGACCCAGTTCATCTATTTTTCAAGAATTAAGGAGCCTTGTATAAAATCCGTTGAACCTGAGATAAGGAATCGCTACCTAGCCTAATATATAAAAATAATCAAAATTTGTCATTACCATGGCTGGTCTTTCCTTATTACATACAACTAGTTATACTGGTGTCGCCACCTAGAAGAATATAAAGACAGCAATTAAATTGTTTTTATCGTGATTTTTTTCTGTATGCAATTTCTTTTGTCTTCTTCTTCAGGATTTTCCCCACATGTGAGGTTTTCCTCAACCAAAAGCGAACGCCTCTTTGTTAGATACTAATATATAAAATATAGATAGAGCAGATTCTACTTATATTATTTTTGCTAGGATATGTTGATTCCGGTTTCTTTTTATGCTTTTATACTCTTCGCATATAACTTGGGATAACTTTATATTCATAACGATTTATTACGTTTTCTATACTGAGTCTCGAAACCGAGTTAAAACTCTCCGACATACTTATTTTTATTGTTTTATCCGATATTCTATCAAGAAATACGATTAAATTTTCTGGAATTTGCGAATAGTAACAGTTGGGCAGCCACAGGCGACTACTTATTTATTATGTTGGTACCAGTACTTTTCTAATGTAAATTTTAAAGTATATTTTTCTTCCAAATGTTTTCAAAGTGGGTTCTTGTTATAACCAGCACTTTTAGAAAATGAGTCGATCTTTTTATATACTTTAAGATTAATTTGTATTTTTTATCGAATGTAAAATTGATCTGTTAAGTATATACCAATTATTATCATACCTCTGCAAATGGAAGGATATCTTCAGAAAGGACTTTTAAAAAGGAAGTTTTTTAAATACTTTTGAAATGGGTTCTCCTTTCAAAAGTTATTATTGTTTTCCTACATTTTTATGGACTAACATTTAGAAAATACTTATATTGAGTTTAAATTTTATAATTTCTGTCCATATGTCTTTTATATATAATTTAATTATTTTAATGTAAACTTGTTTCATTACTTTATTAATGAAAATTATTTAGCTTCTAGGGAAAGAAATTTTAAAACCAAAAAAATGTTAATTTAGTCTCATTTTATTTTGCAAATTGTAATAATCTTGTGAAATTTCATAAATTTCAAATGTACCCCTCCTAGAGGTCTGCACGGGCCGGAATTTCCAGGCCCGGCCGCAAATAAACAAACACTCAACGTCCCAGCGAGCGCTTCACGCCAACCCCTCTAGCCAATAACTTTGGCGAAAAAATGAAGTTCGACGTGCAACGTGCATTCTACATTCTATTCTAGTACCGTAGTTTGAAGTTTACATGTGCAAATATTTGTATCCAATTAACTTGAATATTTTGGATACAAAATATTCAAGTAAAAGAATTATTCTTTTTCAAAGAAAATGCTTTTGAACTTGCAAATTAATTTAAGTCTACACAAGTTGTTATTGATTAGACTAAGTGGAATACTGATGTTGTTACTATAAGAGTATACTGTTACAAAGTAAAGTCTGATGCTAAAAAAATTAAATTGCATGTTTCTAGCGTTATGAAGGTATAATAGTTGAAACAATAGTTGATTCAACAGTTGAAACAATAGTTGAATAGTTGAAACAATAGATGAATTCTATATATTATATATATACAAGGCTGTACGAAAAATCGCAGTACAATTTCGTTTATTGATGGCAATTTTAAAGAAGATTTTCAACTTTGTTAACTAAACCACGTTTAATTAAATTAACTTTTAGCATACTATGTAGGAAATATACACATATAGATTATACACAGGAAGTTCAGAAAAAAAACTGATATTTTTTAAATTGTTGATGGTAGTTGCAGAAATTGTGTTTTCAAATTGTTTATTTAGATATCATGTTTCAGCTTAATAAATTGCAAAATTTTGTTATAGTATTCTGAAGGTGTTGGAAATTGTTTTATAGTTTAGACTGGGAGCATGGTTTTTCATTCTTTTTTTCTTTTCTTTTTAATTTTCAGAAAATGATAGATTTATTTTTATACAGTTTGTAAAGTATTGATAGTATAAAGTACATTCTAAAGGAATGATGCAGAATTGCAAGAATACCACAAATTCAATAATGAGCATGAATAGATTTTTACTTTTCAAATTCCTCATAATTAAGTATAATTCTTAATTTTTTAAAAATAAATTCGGTAGTAGATCATAAAAGAAAACTGAGCATTCCATCAATGTATACTGGTCTTGCAATCTTTAACCCTCTCAAGTCCAGTTTTTTTTTTTTTTTTTTTAGTTTTTAGAAAAAATTACTTTTACGTTAATAACTTTAACACTAGCTACCCATATAGATTAATTAGTTTTTAACGAATATATTTCATTGTCTGAAAGATAACGAATGTTGTTGTTTTGCGTACTATTGAATTAATATTTATATGACAAAAGGATAAGGAAGAATTTTCGGAGATGTTTAGAAAATATGGTATTACAATAAGATTTAACTTATATTACAACTTTCTAATACTTTTTTGTACTTTATTACACACAATTCTTTCAGGAAAGTAACTTTTATTTCAAATTTAATAAGTGAAACATATGTTTAAAATAAAATAATTGAAAACAGTGCAAAGAAAAGGTTCGAAAAATAATGATAATAATTATTATTATTAAATGCTGAAACATAAATGAAGTCATTTAGTACATGCATAGACATATACTAACATTACTACAAGTAAATAGAAGCAAAAGTATTTCTTCGAACAGAATAATATTCCATTAAAAGACATGTACTGTTACTAGTACACCAGACCCGAAAAGGTTAAAATAAAAAACAATTTTGTAAATGACAGCATAAATAAAATTCTAAGTTTTCTATTATGAAAATTTTTTTTTTTTTTTTTTTTTTTTTGCTTCCTAACTTGTTTAATCAAAATTATGAGCATAACAGCATCGTAGCGTACAAGGAGGATTCTGAAAGAAAATGAATAAAGGCTAAATTTTTATTTCCTAGTTATTTATGAGCCAAAAACTTTGAAAAGAGTAGATTGTGTGCATTATTGTATATTTTTAACCTGTTATCAATCGGCAACAAAGCATTTATTATAACATACTCTAAACCAGTAACTAATTTGATTATAAATTATTTTATTATTAAAATGGTCGACTTACAGAGCATTCATAATGCATGTATAATTTTTCAAAAGGTGATGTAAGCATTTTTTAATTAGCACTCGTATTCTTACAAATATTCCATAAACAAGACGAACGCGGTCAAAAGGATGAAATATGAAAAATCGAAGCAACTTCCGAATCGCATGCTCTTCGTTTTTTTCCCCCCAAAGCGCTTGGCTACGGAGGTT
Source organism: Maratus speculifer (assembly GCA_964019185.1). Classification (NCBI taxonomy): domain Eukaryota; kingdom Metazoa; phylum Arthropoda; class Arachnida; order Araneae; family Salticidae; genus Maratus; species Maratus speculifer. Next base: position 55,060 of record CAXHSM010001716.1, read on the forward strand.
GGCGTGAAACGCTGGGACGTTGAGTGTTTGTTTATTTGCGGCCTGGCCCGTACAAAAGTCAGCGAAAACAGGCCCGGCCCGTTTTGGCCCGTTACAATTTCTACGATTTCTAAAAAATTCAGATTTTTATCATATAACTAAGATTCCTTTAAAGAATACTGCATGCATATCTATGGAATGATTTTACAGTATATTTTACAGCAAATACACATTAACAACATTAATGATTACTTAGATTCTTAGGCTTTCAACATTTGAATAAAGATTCATTAAAAAATTAATATGGCTTAGGATAAAAGAAAAAAGAAAGAAAGCTGAAAACGTCGTTAATTTTGAAACTGTTTAATAAAAGAAGATTTATAAATATATTTCTATATCATTTTATTATAGATTTCAAATCCAAATTCATTCTTAAATTCAAAGAAGCTCCTTTCTGATACATTTCTAAATTCATTTTTTTTTTTCCTCAGAAACGCATAAGATTAGCAGATATCTTTATTCAGAAACTTTATAATCGAATGGCGTTATCCATTTTTTGATACAAGCAATTTAAGAATACTGCAAACAAATAAAATACTGTCATAATTAGAGTTTTGAATAGAATTTCCGGAAGCAATAGCAAGGGAAGGGCGAAAAACCTGCAATCATTTGAGAAACTATTATATCTCAACAAGGTTATACAAGTATTTTATTTACCAAAAATGAAAAACGCTATTCGATTCCAAATCCCTTCAATAGTTAGGCTTATCACTTTTATACTTTTACAATTTAAAATTCATCAGAAAATGTGTCAAACTTTCGCATTATTGAGAAATTAATTTAAAAATCCTCAAGAAGTATATATCCGAAGACTAAGCTAACATAAGTTCTTTATCGCTGTTAATAATTTTACAAATCATGTTTTCTGCCAATAATTAAGTCTAGTACCGGTCCGGCCAGTCTATATGTAGAAAAATAATGCAAGCGTGATCTCGGACCAACATGAGTCAGCTAAAAAATTATTAAAACGGGTTACACATAATGTAATTCTCCGTTGTCGATACACTGTGCATTTTTACATTGATGCTGTCAAACTAGTATGGCCACATTTATACTTATTCTCGTTAAAACCATTTTCGTTCAAAATAGCTCATATTTTATAGTTTCTGCTGAAATCTTCGAAATTTTTTTTGTCGGCCCGGTCCGTTAGAAAATTTGAAACGATTCCGCCGGGCCGGGTACGGGCCACGGGCCAAGCCCGGGCCCGTGCAGACCTCTAACCCCCCCCCCCCACACACACACACACACATACACGCACACACCTACCCAAATTTCTTATCCTTTTCACAAAAATCTCCATTTAAAATCTTTAGAAATTCCTGTCAGTTAAAGGGGACTTACTTTTGATACTCTTCAGTATTTTTTCCTATCTGCTAATGACTGTAACTTTTATAACTTTAGATAAATCAAATAGTTAACAGGGAGCAGTCACTTGAGGTATTAGACCTTGAGGTGGCAGCGTAGAGAATCACTTCATCCATTTCACAGATGAAAATCTACGATTAGGTTCATTTCAATTCGTTTATTAAAACGCAATCGGTCTGCCAAGTCCTATTTTGGTGAAAACACCTGAAAATCCGATTTTAGCGGTTGACTGTTAGGTTTACCATTGTGTTTTCCTGCACCGAAAAGTATGAAAACATGGAGGACTGAGAGCAGGAAAATGTAATGATAAATCTACGAGTCAACTGCTAAAATCGGATTTTCAGTGCTTTTTTGCCAAGATATCACTTGGCAGATCGATTGCGTTTTAATATGCGAATTGAAATTAACCTAATCGTAGATTTTCATCCCTGAACCATCTCTCGGTCTGTATGACATACCCAGGGTTTGTACGATTTTTACAATTATCACCATTATTTTTCGAAAAATAATCTTCATCTTTGTTTATAGCATAATTTCTAATAATTGTCTCTCAGGAAATAAGGTGACGAATATTGTTTGTATTTATTGGTGACAAAGTAAAAATCAATCCTATCCTGGATATCCGCGACTTTTTTCCGGGTATAGCTTTATATGTTTAAAAACACATAATTGTCAACCTCCTGATTTTTCTCGTACCAATACTTTTATACAGAATCAATTGCTTTATCAAGTCGCAAAATTTGCACAATTAAATAAAGCGAAAATTTCTGTAAGATTTTATTGGTATTTAAAAAATTGGGAGGTTGGCACCTATCAAATAGATCAAAATTATTTATTATTTTCTACTCTTGGAAAACTGATTATAATGCATGCTTTCACTGTATATATTCAATGAATTTATACGAATACAAAACAGCTTGTCTGATTATTGCCAATTGTTATTTTTGAAAACGAAAACATTTTTTATTTCGAATTAATATTATAATAATAGCTTACATAACTCACGAACGTTTCAAAACTATGATGCTGTTAAAACTTAATTTTGCTCAAAATTACAGTCACCGCAAAAAAAATCTTAACACTTGCGATTTTAGATGTTTTGTTAAATATCTAAAAATATACACAAAGAATAACTCCAAAACTCCAGATGTATAAACAAAATAGTACAGGTCATATATTTTCGATACGATTTTTTTTTTCAAATTCTAATAGGGGACCGTCAACAAATTAAAAAAGAACGAATATCTTTTAAATAACCCTGTAAAGACTATTGTAGCAAAAACGTTCAAACTGCAGATTATCATTAAGTGCCTCATGGTAATAAACTGTGTTCATTTTTATGCGGATAGCATGTATACTCGAAGAGAAATTGAGGTTTTAATAAAAACGGTCCCAAATTTTTTTGCTTATAATTTGCAGAGTTCTTAATAAAAAAAAAACAATGTTCTTTTCGGAAAACATGAGAAGCAAGATTGTACATAATACCCTGCAATAAAAATTAAAAAATATTAATAATTGTAGGAAAAATGAGCAGGTTTACTAAATAAATTTTCACTGCGCATGCGTCAACTCTATAAAAATTTCATTTGCATATTGTGTCAGCTAAATGTATAGAGCAACTGTTGTTAAAGTTTCAAACTCATAGCTTGAAAATTCTGAAAATTATCGTCCAAAGAATAAGATCAAAATTCGATATTCCCAACATGAAACAAAAAAAATGTGGGGCTGTATCCATATTCTATTAATTAGTGTCTACACATTACTGCACGCACTTTTATTGCACGTATATTTGGATACAGCTCCTCATCTTTTTGCTTCATTTTGGAAATAACGAATTTTGATCTTCTTCTACCGACAATAACTTTCAGAATTTTAAGCTATGATTTTGAAACATTAACAAAAGTTTCTCTATATATTTAGCTAACACAATATGCAAATGAAATTTTTATAGAGTTGACGCATGCGCAGTGAAAATTTGTTTTTAGTAAACCTGCTCATTTTTCCTACAATTATCAATATTTTTTAATTTTGATTACAGGGTATTATGTACAATCTTTTTTCTCATATTTTCCGAAAAGAACATTGTTTTTTATTAAGAACTCTGCAAATTATAAGCAAAAAACTTGGCAAAATTTGGGACCGTTTTTATTAAAACCTCAATTTCTCTTCGAGTATACATGCTATTTGCATAAAAATGAACATAGTTTACTATCATAAGCCACTTAATTATAATCTGCAGTTTGAACGTTTCTGCTACATTAGTTTTGGCAGGGTTATTCAAAAGATATTCGATCTTTTTCAATTTATTGACGGTTCCCTATTGAATTTTGGAAAAAAATCTTCTCGAAAATATATGACTTGTACTATTTTGTTTATACACCTGGAGTTTCGGAGTTATTCTTTATGTATATTTTTAGATATTTAACAAAACGTTTAAAATCGGAAATGTCAACATTTTTTTTTTTGCGGTGATATAGACATTTCCTAATTTTATACAGCTTTTTATTTTATCTCTTAACTGATCAATATTTTTGCAAAAAAAAAAAAAAAAAAAAACTTTTAAATAATGCCCACTTTTTCATGTATTTTACAGAATTTTTAACCTTCTTTTTAGTCGATTTTTCAAAACGGAATTTTTGCCTAACGGAATCAGAAAATGCTTGGATATTATAATGCAAAATTTACTTGTTAGAAAAATAAATCATGATTGAAACATGGATGCCCATACGTAATACGAGCAAATCATGATCGGCAAAAACACGTTGCATGTATGAGGTAAAAGCAAATCAGAGAAGTGGATAAGTAAGATCATTATATCCATAAAGGTTGAATTAGAAAAAAAAAAAAATACTTAATTTAGTTGTTTTTTACAAGAAGCATGTTCATATGATGACTGTGATTTTAAAAATTTAAATTTGGGCTAGATTTAGTTTCATCAACAATAATTTTAACATTAAGAAAAAACATTCAAAATATTTTATAGTTCAGAAATCATTTAAAATAATAATTATTTTGTTGATGTGAATTTTAATTTTAAATGATGTAAATCGACCAATCATTTCATTTTATTCAGAGTATAATTTGAAAATTCTACTTGGTTTGTAGAAAAACATAATAATGTTGAAGAGTTTCAGACTATGTTTAAATTTACTTTGTTTTTAAACTAATATTTTATTCAAAAATATGTATTCGTGAAATTGAGATTTTATTCTAGTTAAATTATTGCTAATAAAATGTGTATAGTTAGTTTCTCGTTTCAGTAGTTTATTTCACGAAGAAATTTATTGGAATTTTTAATGACTTACTTGCGAACAGGCTAAAGAAGAAAACTATAATGTATGTTATTTTCATTGGAATACTAGCATACTTTTCGATGCTATCATCTAAAAGTACTTAAAAGTTTAAAAAATAAAATCTAATTAAATTTGAACTTTTGTATCATTGTTCAAAAATATACTATTCATGAAATTATTGCAGTGCTATTACTATCAAGAAAAAAAGCCGATCAAACCAAGCGAATTTTCAGATTTAAATTCCTAATTATAGGAAATGCAATCATAATAATAAAGTGTTTAAAAATTTAAATATGTACCTATTATTGCTGTTTCATAAAAGAAAAATATAAATATTTATAAAATATTTTATTTTAACTTAAGAGGAGTGGGGACACGAAAATCTTCAAATTTCCTTAAAAAAAATTGCAATAAAAATGTTTTTGTTTTTACACTTAAAGTAATATTTAAATTCAAGTTTCTATATTAATTAGAAGAGGAAATATTAATTTTTTCGTTTTAATTTGTTTTCAAAATCTAGGTTTCAAGCAATGGTTGTCATGAATTGACATCTTATGCAAATACATTTTTCTTCATGATGGTTTTTTTTTTCACAATTTCTCAGATTAAAATTTTATAAGACAAGAACTGTCAAAGATAAATGCTTCAAATTTAGAAAATGTTTTTGTTAACACTTTCTAACACAGTTGAAAAATATTTATGAATTCGATTTGTCTGGCTGTCTATCCGCCTGACTCCCGCGCTCTAATCCCGGAAATATACTCGGATTGCCTTGAAATTTTTAAACGTAATTGATGTTAGCACGAAATATATTTAAAATAATAATAAAAAAAATCTAGCATAAGTTTATTAGCAGGGACAGTCAAAAATTCTCATTACATTACGGCCTGTGGGGAAAAATCGTTTCAAGTGAATTTTAAAGATCAAGTATATTAAAATTTATATGTATTTATCAATGCACTAAAATGTGCATTCTGTAAAATATGCAGTGAAAAAATAGCTATTATTCATTTACAGGGCCACACAAAGGAATTCCGTTACATAATGGTAAAGGAAGGAATTGCGTGCGACAAATTTTAATTATATTAAACTATTTTATGAATAATAAAATTTATATACGTTGCTCAGGCTTAATATAAGTTATACGATACGAGTCGTACATAATACGAAGTGCATAGCATTTAAAGAGACACACAAAGATTTCACATAGTATACTCTTTCCGAAGTACTATGTATCCGATGATTGCTGGTGGTTGGATGAAATGCATTTAAATTATTATATGTGCTTTTAAGTTTCACTAAATCTGTGCATATTATATGGTGTGTATAAATGCTATAATTGATGTACAGGGTACAAAAAGAGCTGAAAATAGCAAATGTTACTGAATATGAGCGTAAATTATTTAAATGTGATTTTTAAATAAATTATGAATTTTTATGCTGATCTGCATTCAGTTTATTAAAACATGTTTTTAGAATGTAGGTAAAATGTTATATAGGACCATGCAAGGAATTGGATACAAGGACGCCTATGAATGATAATTTCTGAGAATGTGATTTTAGTTACCTTAAGAGTGTTTTAGTTTAAAATAATTTTTACCTAAATACTAGCATGTAATAAGGAAACTACATGTAAGCTGCAGGGTTGAACAAAGGTATTCAATCTAATGAATAAAAGTATTCCATCTACTAGCATAAATTGTTGAAAGAGAAATTTCAGCCTGCTAGGCATTTTCTTGCTAAACTAAATTTTTAATTATATTGTACATATATCAACTGACAGATACAAGGCTGTTCAAAAGTATTAAAATACATATTTGGCAATCGATAATAACCTTATTCCCCTAAATAACGAAATTTTGTTAAAGATTTTAGGAAGTGTTGGGCGGTGTTTCATAGTCTATGCTTAACGCATGTTTTTTCTTACTTGTTTTTAAAGTTTAATTTTAATTTTGATTCAGTAAGTTTGTAAAAAAATTTACTTTTAAAAATATGATTTTTTAATAAAAGTTGCATCTTTTTTTTTTTCAAATTTTTACTTTAAATATTTTAATTTTTAAAAAAGTTTATAATTTTAAAAATGTTGAATCAAAATTAAAATATAGATATTTCTGTTTATTTAAATTCAAAATTGAAATTCTACAAATAACATTTTGAGATATAACGATTTTAAACTATCCCACTTTTTCAATAAATTTTATATTTAAAAAAAAAAAATGCAATAATTATATATTTTAAAACGATTCAAACGATTTTTTTTATTTCAAACGATTCGGTTGGGTAGTTTCTGCTCTGCTATATGCGGACAGACGGACGGACTGAACTACGACTATAGGTGTTACGTATCATATAAATACGAACCTAAAATGGAAGCGACACATAGTGTATTGTCTAGCAGTTGCGAGTGAAGTAACTGAGAAAGTTGTCACAAGATGAAGGCTGTTTATTTTAATCCGATCCGCAGTTTCTGATTATCAAAGGTGAAAACTCCATCAGTAAACTTAAATAGAAAATTTCGTCCAATTTAGATGCCTGCCTTATTGATGGAAAATTTTACTCACAAATGAGGAAGAAAAATTGTATTTCTTTTTTACTGGTGTTAGTTTACACAAATTTATATTTTCACGGACATTATCAGGAAGTTCTCTTGGTTGTCAGAGTGTTGCGAAACTACTACCGCCAAATTAAACTTCTACCAGTAAAAATAAATATCAGTCTTTGCCATTATTTTGTATTGTAATTTTATATTAATGAGGTTTCTAAATCAAAAGAAACTTTCTACTTAAATTTACTGGTGGAAGTTTTAAGCAGTCATGGTGATCCTCTACGAAAACGGTTACAGTTGAAGCTTCAGTATTTTAATGATATGCCAAAATAAGCGTGAGCGGGCTGCTATAGAAACACCTGCTTTTAAGGCAAGTGGCAGTCGTTTAAAAATAATCGTCTTATTAACGTCATCTTCCGGTTTTGCATTTGTGTATTCAACTGAAAAATCCAAAAGAAAAAAAAAACAGCACGTTCTTTACAACATCATGGGCAGAAACATTCCTTGACGAATAAGTCATACCTGTTTTTATGTAGAATGTTTACGCAGGTGTAATCTACAAGCATTCAAACGTTTGAAATGTTATGCGAATGCGGTTATTAAAGTTATGCAATCCATATCTAAATTTACTGTGCTTGATAATAATACGTAGTTTTATAGACAATTCAGAAAAACAGTAAAATGATAAATCTCAGTTAATGACTACCTCGACTGGGCTGGATTTCAGCTAACAATCGTCATTTTACCTTTTTTGCTTTCTTCTATCTCTACAAGAAGAAGGCATTGGATTCCTGAAAATTTTCGAAATCGGGTTTTCGACGGATTTACACGTTTTAGGATTTAGAGAACCCGAAAAACATGTTTTTACAAAATGTCCGTCTATAAGTCTGTGCATCTGCGAGTCTGTCTGTATGTGAAAAAAATATTGTGGGCGCTCTATCTAAAGAATTAAGGCACATAATTTCACAAAACACTCGATTCTGTGAGACCTTAATATAAACTAGATATGATTAGTTTTTGGTGCATATCGCACAACAGGTGGCTCTGCTATGCTGCATTATTTACAATTTCCACATTTGCCATATCTGAAGAACTAACACATGGATTTTCATAAAACTTTATATTTAGTTAATACTTGATGCATCTCGATGCTGATTACGTTTTGGTGCAAATCGCTCAACAGGTGAAGCTGCCATGGCCCATTATTCGTCATTATCGCAATAGCAGAACTAATGACGAAATTTTCTAAAACTTCAGATTCAGTTAGACCCTGATATAGATTAGTGTTGTTTAGTTTTTGTTGTAAATCGTCCTACAGATGGCTTCTATGCTGCATTTTTCAAGATTTCGCAATAAATGTATCTCAAGAACTAATGCATGGATTTTTATCAAGCTTCAGATTCGTTTAATACCTGATAAAAAAAAAAAAAAAAAAAAAAAAAAAAAAAAAAAAAATGATCCTAGTTAGTTTTTTGTGTACATCATCCAGCATGTGGCTCTATTAAGTAGATTTTTTTTTTAATTTTGCAATACCTCTACCTAAAAACCAATGCACGGTTTTTCATCAAATTTTAGATTCAGTTGTAAGTTGATATAAGTTGTTGATGACTAGATTTTGGTTTAAACCACCTAAACGGTGGCGCTACTATGTTGCATTTTTCAAGAAGTATTAACATGTATAAAATAGAAGGAAGTTTTAGGATTGCCACATCTGACTAGTTCTGATTTGGCTAACGAATATGGATTCAATTTATGAAGTCTTGTTGACTAAGTGTACAAATATAAGACAGCAGAGTTATATTTTACACCTATGGCCAAGAATTTATTTATCTTTATTAGAAATTTGTGCAACTATCGACTATTTTTTTATTATATTCGTAACAGTTTGAAAAAATAATTACCTTTTCTGTAACACATTTCCTCTACGACATTTAAAGAGAAATCAACGACCATAAAACATTCTTCACATAAATATCGGTAGGTAGACTAAAAAAGTAGTCCCATTGACAATCGTGCTGTCAGGACATGGGACGTATATTCTCACCCTATTCAAGTATTAACTGTACAAATAACTTATATCGGATAACGACGCGTAGTTCCTGAACGAATTAATAAATTATCTATTTGCCACGATATCACACTATACTTTGGGAAATAGTAAAAATAGAACGTATCTACAACTGAATCGTGGTTAAGGCGCCTGGTCACTCAGAAGCCGAAGTGTATGGCCGTTTGATACATTTATAAGTTCAAAATAGTTCCTCGTGAAATTAATATTTTTAACTTTTTTTTTTCAGTTTTCACTTCTTCAAAAATGCCTCCTTTTTTTCTTAGGTTTCAAAATATTCCTAAAATCTATGCATAATTTTATAAAATGTTAAAATTTTACTTCCAGCTCGTCAGATTTTAAAACATAAAATATTAAATTGAGTTTAAAATTTCAGAAATATTTTGACAACTAAGAAAAAAAGAGGCATTGTTTAAGAAGAGAGCGTTGAAAAAAGAAGTTAAAAATATTAATTCCCCGAGGAGATATTTTGAATATAAGAGTGCATCAAACGCCCAACATTACTGAGGGGAACTCAGCCGCTAAGTGGCCAACCGCCTTAAGCGACAGAATTTTATGCGTAGAAAAATGTACTCTTTAAAACGGAATTTTTATCTGCTCCTTTGCAATCATTTCGTTTTAAGAAGCTTTACTGGATATTTTAAGGGGGGCTACAACAATTGCGAAATCGCATGAAAAAACTCAATGTAGAGACGTACCTCTTATCAGGACATGTTAACGCGATTTCATTTTGTTAATTTTGTTTTATTATGTGTCATTTTGGGGGTGGAGAATCACGAGTGAGATTTGTGAAAGGAAAACTCAACAAATTAGATAAATTACAAAAATGATTGAATCCTGTACATCCCAATCTAATCAAATATATGCCCGTAAAAGATGGTTATAAAGCTTAGCTATACATAGTTTAAACTTATAAAACTCATGTACCACATGATAGAAATTCGTGACACATCGACATTGTCGCAGAAAGGGAACGGATTTTTGCAGAAAATTGTCATTCTCCAGCAGCTAAACAGCGGACAGAAATATTGCTTTTTTAAAGTCTATTTACGCCTATGAGCAAAACCCGATTAAACCCAAGGCCCGGCATCTTTTAGGGGGCCCCTCGCTGGAAATAGTAGCTATACTTTTGTTGGGAGGGGAAGCATAGGGGGATATTATTAGATATTACGATACAGCTGCAAAGTTAACCAAAATACATTTTGATTTTTTTAGAAAATAATTGTGGAAATTGCAATTTTAAAACTTCTTTTTCTGAATCATTTTATTCAGTTTGGAGCCTCCAAAAGCAGTGGACCCAAGGTCAGACCTGTGCGGAAATCAGGCCCTGCCTATGAGTACAATGACTCTCTTTCTCCAGCCCCCAATAAACGAATTACTGTTTTCAAAACTGTGGTATACTGCTATAAATTGCACCATATAAATTTAATCTCGTACTCAATCAACAAATCTTATGTAAAATACTTGAGACAATTCATCCATACTATAGTAATAATGGAATGTTTCGATCTGTCTCTATGTGTCTGTATTCGATGGGTGATTAAATCTACCTTATGTTCAAATTTGAAAATTTGGCTGGGGGGGAGTCCGAGGCAGATTCTGATGCACTTGAGAGTCAGATTTTTAATTGTCCTATAATTAACCAAGATATTAATTTAAAAATCATGAAAAAAGCAAACGTTTTTCGGAAAATGGCAAGAGTGTGCATATGTCTGAACCTGGTTTTATATAGCAAAGTTGAAAAAAAATTAAGAATTTTCACTGATCAACGAAAATTATGAACACAAATCATGATGTCGATTTAAAAATTTCAGAGCATAAGAAGAAAAATATTTTACAGCAGTATATAATTCTTTCGTAAAGATCAGACAATATTTCTTTTTATCGTACTATCGCACATGCGTACTATTTTGTTTTGTTTTTAATTGGTGTGTCAATCTTTTAAACTATTGTTACCAATTTTAAGGCTGCACAAATAAAAATATTTCCTTTCTAGCAACAAAATTATCTTCACATGAATATTAAAAAAAATAAAAAATTAATATGATTATTATGATTATTATCATGAATATTAAATAAAAAAATGATATTAAAATAATAATATCAATATACTTTTAAAGCAATAAATAGAAAAAATTACGTTATATTTAAATTGCAAAATAAATATAATTTAAAATTATACGCAACATGAGACATTTATTTTCTATTTTGAGGTTATCGTTTTAATAATTTTTGTGAGTTATAAGATAACGCAAATAAAATTTCCTTTCTAACAAGAAAAGCATTTTTGTGTGAATATTAAAGAATTGAAAGTAAACTTTAGACATAATTACGTCATATTTAAAACGATTTATTCAAAATGTCTTATTTAAAACAGTTTTTTTATAGCGTTGTTCAAAAAAATACCTGGACATAAAAACGTTATTCATTCTATATTGGCTTATTTTCTAATGTTTAACTGATCTTATTTGATCAAAGACGAAAACAGCTATTTGATATCGTAAACAGAAAATGATTCGAACTTAAAATTCACCAATAAAAGGGGAAATGAATAGAAACCCTGTTTACAAGAAGATCGCCACAGATTTTTTAATTATAATTAAAGCTTTCGTAATCTTTTTAAAGCCCATCAAATTAGCATGTTTTTAGAGTCGGCTGTGTGTGACCGGCGGGTGACGAACGTAGCTCGTAAGGGGCAGAGCTCACTAGTTATTCGAAAAGTATGTAAAAAGTAAATTTGTTCCTGGAAACTAATTTATGCATGAAGTTAATTTCTTTTGATTTATATATAGACTGTACATATTAACCATATGAGTATATTTACTGAAAAAAAATCAAAATCATTTCTATCTTTATTTTTAAGTAGCATACATGATGTTAAATACTTCGCAAAATTTACTTCAATTTACTTGTCGAAATATTCCATGTGTCCTTAAGGGTGTTCTTAGAGTCGGCTGTGTGTGACCGGCGGGTGACGAACGTAGCTCGTAAGGGGCAGAGCTCACTAGTTATTCGAAAAGTATGTAAAAAGTAAATTTGTTCCTGGAAACTAATTTATGCATGAAGTTAATTTCTTTTGATTTATATATAGACTGTACATATTAACCATATGAGTATATTTACTGAAAAAAAATCAAAATCATTTCTATCTTTATTTTTAAGTAGCATACATGATGTTAAATACTTCGCAAAATTTACTTCAATTTACTTGTCGAAATATTCCATGTGTCCTTAAGGGTGTTCTTAATTGCTCCGCTCAACAAGCGCAAAACGTTTTGACACATGTACAAATTCATTTTTTAACAGAAAGATATAAAATTGGAATGCCTGACTATAAAATTGATTTCGAATCGAACTTATTTTACCATTTTATGATAATTAAATTACCTATACAGTTAGAAGCTATTTCGATCACGTGATCACCCATTTTTCTTTTGCTTTTCGGCCGGTTTTTCTGCTTTCGTCGGGAAATGTGCTCAAAAGTCTCAACTTTGAAGATTTGTTATGAAAAATCTATTGTGTTTTTTAAAAAACAGAAAATTGAGGGCAATTAGCCAGTTTCTGAATACCTGCTAGTTTCATGCATTTTCGAACAAAAATAAATTAAAGTATATGTCACAAAGTTGTCCTTTTTGATTTAAGAACACCCTTAACAATCACTGAATAATTTAATATACCCTCTGTTTTTTATTTTTTTTTTTTTTAATAACATTGACAAAGTACAATCTGTACATTTTCACATAGGCACTAGCACATTTTTGAAAAATTAAACTTTTACTTTATTAAAAATTAATGTATTATTTAAAAAAAAATAGTCATTTTGTTTAACTCTAGCAAAAAGTTTATTTATACCTGTAAATACTCTATTGATTCTCAATAATATAAATAAAGTAAAAAAATATTTAAAACTTAATTTGTTAAAAACTAATTATTTATTCAAGAAATCGATGATGTTCTATCTTTTTTAAACTGTATCGATTAAACTGTATGTAATTAGCATATCTATTCAGTTACAAATTTCACGAAACTTTCGAATTTTCGGAGCATTTAATTATAATGTATGTTATTTTCATTTTTCAAAATATTAATGGCATAGGAGAGTGGTGAAAAGTTTAAAAAATGGATATCTTGTTTGTTTTTTTATCCAAAATTTAATATTAACAAAATCATTATTGTATATAAAATCATAGCCACAAATAATGCAGATTAGTTAAAAAAACAATATGCTATTTCATACTAATCATAAAGTAAAAAAATAAACATATAGTCCAAGAGCCAACAGCATAAAAACCTATGTCATCGAGCACAAGGAAAAACCCTTTATTTTATAGAAAAAGTAGTAATAGGGGAATCAAATGATCCAGGTCTGCCGAAAGTGAAGTGGTGCATAAGCCAAAAATTAACAGCACTAGTGGTTGCCTCGTAGGTTTAACATTATGTTTGCCGTACAACCAAAGGTATAAAAACAAGGAAAACTGAGAGCAGGAAAACACAATGTTAAACCTACGTGTGAGTTACTAGTGATATTAATTTTTGGCTTATGCAACCCTTCACTTCCGGCAGACCTGGAACATTTGATTCCCCTATTACTACACTTCCATAAAATAAAAGTTTTTCTCTCTCTCTCTCTCTCTCTCTCTCTCTCTCTCTCTCTCTCCTTGTGCTCGATAACATAAAGTTTTGTGTTGGACAAATCTCTTGGACTAATATGACTATGCTTTTCTTTTTTTAAATATTGATGGAAATGTTTGCGTTTTAATTTGGAAAAGTTTTTGAAAATGGAACAAGATTTTGTGAAAATATCGATGAATATTAAAGGTTTTTCTTATTTGTCTTTTTTTCCAAAATTAGAAAAATTTCATAGGCCGATGAAAATTTTAAAGTAAAAAACGTGACAATTCTATCCGAACAAGTATAGAATTTTACATTCAATTCCAATGCAGATCGGCTTTAAAACATTTTTTCAAAGCTAGATTCGTGTTAGTTATAATTATTCTAACGTAGTATATAATTTTCTCAGCATACCTAACTTGAAGAACAAATGAAAAGTACTTCTCACGCATACAAAAGAATAAAAATTCATGCATAGGGCTAAGAAACTAAAAAGATTTACATAATCATTCAATAAATTTTTGAAGGATTTTAAAAGGATTGAAGGATTTAGAAGTATTATTTAAATTTGAATTTACAGGGATTTTGCACAATATTTATAACTCCGCTCAAAACTTTTATTTTAAATTGTTTTCTTTGTATTTTATAGAATTATAAAATGTACAAATGTGATGTTCTTACAATATAAATACAGAAACATTTCCGAATTGAAAAATCCCCATCCCCCTCCCTCAGCGCCAAAAAAGCTGAAAATATACAAAGGCAAAAGAAATCAGCCTTTTAAAAATATTTTTGTTTTGTGAAACCAATAATGCTTTTGGAGCAAAATAAAGTAATGTATATGCAACTCATTTTAAACAATAATACAGCTAATCGATGTATTAAAAGAATTTTATAATAAATAATTTTAATGGCACTTATACGTACCGTCGGTAGATAAAAGGTTAAAAATTTTTTAAAAAAAAGTTATGTATACAAAATTTGATATATGCTAGTAAAATTAAGAGATACTGCAACTCT
>CAXHSM010001717.1:0-41000 GCA_964019185.1 Maratus speculifer
ATGAGCGAAGCGAATCCTCTACTAGGCCACTCAAATTACATTTTGTCGTACACTTTACAAAAAAAACTATTCAATATTTTAACTTCAAATTAAACACAAAAATAAATTATGATCTGTAGATTTGCACAATATAATTTTTTTACAGTAAAACGTTAAAAAAATTATTATTTTAATTAATTTATTTTACATGCATTTCCAATACAGACGCATTTTAGCAAATAAATAAAAAATGAAACGCGTATATTTTCAGAAAAAAAATATAAATCATGGGGTAAGTAATTATAGATAGAATCATGATTAATTTAATAAATAAAATATTTTTTCATTATTCCGCAAAATCGTTTGCACAGATGACACTTAAACATTTTAAAAGAATTGTATTATGGATTTTTTTTGTAAAGTGGCTACAAAAGAATTGCAAACAAAAATATAAACAAATATATAAATGAAAAATTAAAAAAACTGCGTGAAGATGTTTCCTCGATTCAAGCTCTTTATAAATGTACTAAAGCAAAGTTGGCCGATTCAGAAACGACAAATAGACTTTAACCGTTTCTTACTTTATCATTTGGATTTAAAGTAATGTTACGTTCTTATTTGTGGGCCGAAAAAAGTTTAGTGAACGGGACTTTAGACTTTGCTGCACGCATTAAAGAAAATCGCAAGCCACCAGACCAGATATCGCGAATAATCATGGATAAATTTGAATACTGCAGTAATTTAACTTATAAGAATTGGTGCGTGCCAATTTCCCCAATAATTAAATTCTGGAAAAATGGAAGCATAAATTGCTCAAGGAAAGAATTTCTTCTGCAGTTAGCTTTTGCTGCTATAATTCATAAATCCCGAGGTTTAACATTAGATGAAGCAGTTGTAGATATTGAGGATATATAGACACCAATTGGCTTAAAAACGTACGTAACGTTGTCGAGAGTGAAAATCCTTCAAAATTAAGCATTCAATAGAAGTTTTCCTTACGAAAAATTCTACAATATCAAAAATTCTCATACGGTAACATGTATAAAAACGAAGAAATTAGAATAAAATATTTTACAGTTAAAAATTCATAGTATCAACGAAAGCAGATTTCAAATGTTTTTCCAGAAAATAGGATTTTGAAGAAGTAACTTTCTTCAAGCTCTCTTCAAATATATTATTCTAAAATAGCTATCAAAGATTATCGGATGTTAATTACAAAGATTGGAAACATGGATATTTCAAACAACTTTAAAAACACCAGTGGCTACTGGAAATTGTAAAAACATCTTTAAAAGAGCTTTTAGTTCAAAATTTACAAATATTTTGTAAAAGTTTGCTTCGAAAATATTTTATTATGCCAATCTTACATCATAAATAAAAAAGTAAAATGCGCCAAAACATAAAATAAAGTTTTTGTTTAATAAAGGTGCAAAAATAATATTGAAAAATATTGTTACTTTCAAATATATGTTTTATAAAATAATGCTTCGCGAATCCAAACAAAGCATGGCTTTTGCTAGTTTAATCTTAATTCCAATGCTTTTATTTTCTTTGAATAAATGTAGAATTGGTTTAGCACCAAATATTATTCAGGAGGATTTTTGAAAAGTCTTTCACGAAAGTATAAGTGTAATTCTCAAAATTTGTAGAAATTCAATGTTTAGCCTTATTTAAATGTTCTTTAAAAAAAAAAAGATGTTTATGAAAATAAGGTTAATAAGATTTTTCTGGTAACATAAGTGATTTTTAAAATTTTTGTAACAGTTTCTCGTAAAGTGTAATATACGATGAGAAGTAGGAAAAGCTTCCGTGTAGCAAAGCATACTTTACGTGATATCAACACAATTACTAGTGGTCAAAATGAGATACAACTACCATAGACCAAAATGCCATCATTCATTGATATCGCATTGTGAAAAAACACAAACTTCTTCGAAAATTTTTAAAAATGGTTCAAGAATACTTCAAGACATATTATTTTCTGAAAAAAAAAAATAATAATAATTTACCAACGATTTAATTTTTGTGACGTCGCTACAAGACATGTACGTCAATATCATATGTGGCTACAGAAGCAGCAAAATGTGAAGTCACACAGCGGCCATAGTGGGAGATTTAAATAAGTTTGATAATGAAGAAAAATATTTTGAACAGCGCCCTCTTAAAGCATTTGAGAGCCTGAACCTAATTCATTTTTGTAAGCTCCGTGCAAATTAATCTATACATACTTATTTATCAACCTACAGGAAAAGCATCTTTGAATACATCACTGCTAATTAATTTACAAAGGGAAATTGCCATACAAACGCTTTACCCGATTCAGAATATAAATATAACGATAATAATAATGATTGTTTTTTAAAAACCCTTCTTTAAATGGGTCATTCCATAAGAAACGGACAAAATGTTCCACATGTGACACAATATATACGTATATATGTTATATTATTAACTTTTCCTATCCTTTTATTTTCTTTTTATTATGTTAATTTACCGACATTTTCACAAATTTCCTATTCTCCAATAATATCTATCATTAATTCTATTACATTATCCTTAAATTAATTATTATCTAACTCAATTTACTTAGATATAAAGCTTTTAGTTACTCCAAAATTGCATCATCATTTTAGACCAATTTCTATTATTTAGTATAAATTCAAATGTTTTTAAAAGAGCCATTTTTTTACTCATTTTATTCCGAGATCTTTCGCGCCCCTGGATATTTTTTACTCCAAACGTTATTATGCTCCTTTTGAGAGAACTCTTTGCAGAATTACTCTCATTGGACCTTCAGTTATCGTTCCTCGTTGGCCAAAACGTCATGAATTGTGTTAATGGGAGTATGATGTAGAAGCATAAATTGATAATTAATGTACTCAAAATCATGTTTGTTTCTAAATTACATTCTGTTGATTTATTTATGCTCTCATAAATTTAAAAATATTTTCATGTACTGTTTAATATACCGTTATTTTTTTCTTATCTAAAAAGATCTCTTTCATAATTTGTTTTATTTCCTATTTATAATAGATCTTTATTTTAACTTTGTAATTTAACTGAGTCTTGCATCTTTCATTGATCTGCGCATAACTTTAAGATAAATTTAACATCTGTCAATATATAAGCTAAATAGCAAATAAATAAATTGCTGAAAGCATTTAATGTCTTATTTTCATTTAATCATTATAAAATAATTTTCATCCGTTAGATATTGCCAGATTGACGCCATTTTATGTTTGAATTTTATTTGTAGCAAGGCTTTTGGGTTGTGCATTGGGCATGGCTCGATACGTTATATGATGTGAGGACTTTGCTACTAACTTTCGAAGAATAAAGTTGAAGATATCTCTTTGTGTAAAGGGATCACCTCACAAAGTTACTGTCGTCTTGCCATTTAATATAAAGCTTCTATGGCTATATTGTTGTTCTTTAATCAGCTTTCTTTTTAGCATTACAGGAAATGGAGTGCGAGTATTGTCTTAAATTTTTATAAACGCAACCCACTATACCTTGTCTTGCAAATCTACAGCCATAACAATCGTTAAAATACAACAGTTGAAATAACAACGCATTAGAAGGGTTGTCAAAAAGCAGCTGCAATCGGTAAAGAGACAGAATTTGTTCATTTTTTCTTCCTACTAATATCTTTGCTGACTGGTAGTTTGTTGAATTCCACAGCTTTCTCATTCTAAATTTCTAGAACCTACGATGATTCGTAACGTCAAGACTTGTGCTTTATAATGAATGGTGGAAACTGTTTTTAGATGCTATGTTGCTAATAAAACTATAAAAGCTAAAGATGACTTTTTATTTTTTCATAGAGAAACTCCTTGCTAAATTCATTCAA
Organism: Maratus speculifer; assembly: GCA_964019185.1. Classification (NCBI taxonomy): domain Eukaryota; kingdom Metazoa; phylum Arthropoda; class Arachnida; order Araneae; family Salticidae; genus Maratus; species Maratus speculifer. Next base: position 3,830 of record CAXHSM010001717.1, read on the forward strand.
CTGCCCGTATATGTTTATTTCACGATCTGCGCCAACGTCGGCTGTTCATTGAATTAAAATGAGTTCACATACGACTGAAAGAAGTTACAATGCATCCGATTAAATACTTACGCGCCAAATGTGCTACAATATTGCATAGAAATATATTAATTATACCACCTTAAAAATGACAAAAACTCGTAGATTTTCATATCAACATAATATTTTTGTAAATTTACAAGAACTTTTACCTTATGAGTTAACCGAATTAAAGGAAACAATTTTTGTTTTTCATATATAGGCATAGGAAATTATTAAAATGATAGAAGGCACTTGTGGCAATAAAGATTTAGAGTGGCCCTTGCAACATTCATGAAATAGTTAAGATTTAAGAAACACTTTCTAACACTATCAAAATATTGTTCAGAAGAATGTAACCTCTTTAAATGCTCTGACAATGATCTATCTCCATTGATCGTAATGTAACAGCATACTTTTAGTTGTCCCTGTAAAACCATACGTACATATGACTTGAATATTTTCAACTGTGTGAAAAATTACATAAGCCGGGAATAGAAACCTATTCCCTAGCTTTCGAGGTCAATGCTTTACCGTTTAAGCTAACTGGGCGACAACCGGCGGGCATTTTTCACTCAGATAACCTTATTCGACATAATATCAGGTCTGTCATTTAGGCAGCTCGATAGAATAAACCGCACGTAAAGAAACTCCATATAACGATGGGTACGTAGATATACTATTATTTTAATACAATGAAACTAATCAGTTTGATTGTGTTAAAATAACAGCACACATAAATAGTAAACGGTTTGTTTTAAATACCGATCATTTCATGGTAAACCCCAATAACATATATAATTAGTTAAAACATCGGCAAACAGACAGACTGTGGAGAGGCAGGAGGATGAATAAACTGAATTCACAAACACTTTTCAACTATGTTGGAAAGTGTTAATGAACTCCAAGTACATAATATATATAAGGTTTGTTAATATAAATTGATGCTTTCGTGAAATTTTCTATGTATTGACTTTACAGTAATGTAATTATTTATTGATAATATAAAATTTAATTTTAATAAATATAACTAGTCGTTGGGGGGGGCCACCGTAATACTTACCCATCATGGATAGGCATATGAAAATAAAACATGTGAAAACTATTTATACAATGCATTGCAATTCATAAACAAAATTTAAATATTATTAAAATGCATAGTAATGCTCTATTAACCCTCTGGATCCCAAACCGCCCGAGATATTTTAAATCGAATATTTCAATTCCCACCAGAAAATTAAAACAACAATATTTGCTTTAATCAATAACAGAACATTCCGTATTTAAATAAAACGAAATTAGCCATTGAATTTTTCTGGTGTGAAATGAACTACAGAATATCTAGAACGTGTTCTAGCATGGGAATTAAAGGGTTAATGAATTGCCGATGTACCAATTTCGACAAATTATATAAAACGCTAAACTACTCAAGTAATACCGAACTGCGTAAAAGAAACATCCTTATAACTCCAAAAATAATAATTATATGAGCTAACGGTTTATTGCGACGGATTAAGCGTCTCATTTTTAATTAAAATATATCTCTGAATTGAAATTTGAATGAAATACAGGGTCATGAAAAATCGAAGAATGTGGAAAACAGGATTACAAATATCTCGGCAACTAATAATCCGATCGACTTCGCTCTATATGCAAAATGTGTGTTATTTTATTGCCTTTTACGTCCATTCCTTAGAACAAAAACATTCGAAAATTTTTATATACCTTTCATCAGAGCGAATTTTTCGAGAGTCTGAAAAAAATAGTTCCGGATAATCGAGATAGCTGGTATTAAATAGGCTTCGTCCCATTTTTACATACTAACTACATACAAAATTTCAAGTCTCTATCTTAATTTGTTCGGGAGATAGAGCGTTTACAGACAGACAGACGGACGGCAAAAAAAATTTCTAAAAATATGTTTTTAGGAATCTCCACTATCTAAAACGTGTAAATCCGTCAAAAAAATTTCGATTTTCAAAAAGAATTGCAAGACTTACCCTATACAACGTATGATGGGTAAGTAAAAAACCAATAAATCAAAAGCATAAAAAATAGTGTAATACATTTTATTTAAGTGAAAAACGAAAAAGTTTTTTCAAGTGTGAGAGAATTTGGGTACTAATTTAAAATATTTTATAAATCTTTATACATCTAACATGTATATCTAACATGTCTTTATATATCTAAATATGTATATCAAAATTATACTTTATTTATTCGCTACATGTAGAATGAAAAGATTAAATGTGAAAACCAGAAAGGAAAAAAAAATAAAGAAAGAAAATTTTAAAAAATCTTCTTTTCCCTTCAAAGGAAAGCTAATCGGGATACCAAATTTATGTTAATGTTTTATTATTCCTTATATTTTTCATATGAATATTTAGTCCTTTTTAAATATTAGTGTATTTTTACTTACCCATCATACGTAGTATAGGGTAAGTCTTGCAATCGTTTTGAAAATCGAAAAAAAATTTTTGACGGATTTACACGTTTCAGATACTGGAGATTCCGAAAAACATATTTTTAGAAAAAAAATTTTTGCCGTCCGTCAGTCTGTGTGTCTGTCTGTCTGTCTGTAACCGCTCTATCTCCCGAACAAATTGAGATAGAGACTCGAAATTTTGTATGTACTTAGTATGTAAGAATGGAACGAAGCCTATTAAATATCAGTAACCTCGATTATCCGGAACTATTTTTTCCGGACTCTCAAAAAATTCGTTCTGATAAAAGATATATAAAAATTTTCGAAATTTTTTATTTTAAGGACTGGACGTAAAAGGCAATAAAATAACACAAATTTTGCATAAAAAGCGAGGTCGATCGGATTATTAGTTGTCGAGATATGTGTAATCCTGTTTTCCAAACTCTTCGATTTTTCATGACCCTGTATTTCATTCAAATTTCAATTCACTGGTATATTTTTATTGGAAATGAGACGCTTAATCCAACGCAGTAAATGTTTAGTTAATATGATTATTATTTTTTAAGTTATAAGGATGTTTCTTTTATGCAATCCGGTACTACTCGAGTATTTTGGCGTTTTATATAATTAGTCAAAATTGGCTCATCAGCAATTCATTAATGGAGCATTATTGTAGGTTAGAATTATTTATTTATGCGTTTAAATTATATTTTGGAGTTGCCACAGACACGCGTTTTATTTTCAAATTTTATATTATGACGGGTAAGTATTACGGTGCCCCCCCCCCCCCCCCAACGACTAGTTTTAATTATAATCTGATCTCAATTGAAGTTTTTTGACATAAGATCTAAACACCTTTGTCAATAAAATTTGTTTGATATAACCAGATTTACATTTTTGGATGTTAAGTGCAGGTACTTTTTGTATGTCTATATCTCGTAAATTTATCATAAACAAGTCGTTGGGGGCCACCATAATACTTGCCCATCATGGCCTATGGATACTATAAAATATGAAAATAAAACAATTATGTAAACAATTTATAAAATGCATTGCAATTCCAAAATAAAATTTTAACGTACATTTGAATATTTTTAACACATAGTAATGCTCTATTACGGAATTGCAATTGCAGTACTACTTGGTTATCACATCGACCCATTTCCACAAATTATACAAATTGACTTAATTTTTGATTTTAAATAACAAAAAAGCAAATAAATTAGTAAAAGATTAATAAAAATACAAATAAAACGTCAAATAAAAATTCAATTATGATACATACACTGTAAAAAATATCCGTTAGTATACACAAATTGTTCCGTAAAATTCTACGAAATAGTTTCATTTTTCTGAAAAAACAGCAGAACTTCCGTTATTGATATTTTGATATTATAAAAACAGTAACTTTTTCGTAAAATTTTCTGAAAATAGAGAAGTTCCGTATTAAAACAGCATAAATTCCATAAATAACTCCAGTATCACCATCTATATCTGGCATAGAAAAACATTATACAGTTCTTTTATAAACAACTTTCTATAATAATTTTCTTTATTTCTTTCTGTTTTAATAATATAAAGCTAACATATTTTTACAATATTAAAATAATAATAAAAATTATGAAATTTTATTAATCCCTTTTAAGTTTGAGATTAGTTAGTTAGTTTATTTTCAGTTAGTTTATTTCCATTATGATTTTTAAATAATGTTTAACTCATTTATAGCATATATTTTAAAAGGATATTTTAAAATGGAAAAAAGATTCTACTTTTATTTTTAATACATTTTAATAAAATTAATAATAAAATATTAATAAAATAATTTTAATTTTATTTTTAATATATTTTAATATTACTTTAAGAATATCCTTTCAAAAATAAATAAGTAAATAAATATGAATAATATTACTATAAACTTTTAAAAATCTCCTTAAAATGAAGAAAACAAAACTTTTTAATGTATTCAACTCTTAATACATGTAATATTTTAAAGTCTAAAATTTATTTTTTATAGAACTGAAATTAAAAACTAAATATTCGAAATTATAGAAATAAAATCTGTTAAACATTTAGAACTGTACACTCATATATAAAATAATTCTCTACAAAAATTAATGCCGCGTTCAACATAAGGCCTTTACTTTATAAAATCATTCGAAATAAGTAAAGATATTTGCAAGCTCTGTATGCGTAACTATGGCGTAATGGTATTACACTACTGCAAGCTGTCATGGGACAGGTGCTAGGTTCGTTCCCCATCGAGGGTGAGTGACATTTCTTCACTGTTGTTTAAATTAAATGTATATGTTCTAATCTGATGTGTCTTTGTCTAAAGAAAAAAGCCAGTTTGTCCTTGAAAATTCTTCTTTTGGCTTTCAAGCGAAAATTTTTATATAAAAAATATGAAAAAAAAAAAAAAAAAACGGAAATATTTTGTAAAAAAAAAAAAAAAAAAAAAAAAAAAAAAACGGAAATATTTTTGGAAAAAACGGAATTTTTTTCCCGTTAAATAACGGAAATAGTACTGGCGTCTAGATTACCAGTACTATTTCCGTTATTTAACAGAAATTTTTTTTAGTAATGTAAACACATGTAACGTATTTAATGTCTAGTGCATGTGACACTTACAATAAGCCATTATTGGCATTTAATCTTATAGTTTGGCGATAGCTTTTTAGTGTACGTAATAATCAACTAGTAAAAGAAGCATCCTTATAACTCCAAAAATGACAAACCTATTAACTATCAGTTTCCTGACTCGGATCACTTGGAAGTGTCTCATTTCCAATTAAAATGTATATTTGAATTGAAATTTAAATGAAATACAGAGTTATGAAAAATTGAAGAGTATTGAAAATAGGATTATAAATATCTCGACAAATTACTATTCGATCGATTTCATTCTTTATGCAAAATTTATATTTTTTATTGTTTTTTACAGCCGTTACTTAAAAAATTCGAAAATTTTTATACACCTTTCATCTGAACGAATATTTCGAGAGTCCATAAAAAGTAGTTCCGGATAATCGAGGCTACTGATATTCAATAAGCTTTTTTCTATTATTACATACTAAATATGAGCTTAATTTCAAGTCTCTATCTCAATTTGGTTGGGAGATAGAGCGTTTACAAACATACAGAAAAACAAGCAGACATACAGACAGACGGACGGCATTTTTTTTTTTTTTCTAAAAATATGTTTGTCGGAATCTCCAGTGTCTAAAACGTGCAAATCTATGATTTTTTTTTTCGATTTTCAATATTTACTTTATACTACGTCCGATGGGTAAGTAAAACGATTATTAATTCACAGGATAATTTTTTTTTATAAAATTCGATAGTGTTTCGTATCATTAGTAATTGAAATATGATTTAACAAAAATCAAGAACGTATGAAATTAAAAAAAAAAAAAGAAAACATTTTTTAGGGTTCTGTACTTAAAAATTAAAAATGGAACCATTACACGAACACTCCTGTGTTTGTCTGTCACAGCCATTTCACGTCTAAATTTTTTGAACGTGGAAAATTCACATTGAGGGAAATAATAAAGACTATTATTATGTATGCATATTTGCAGACTACTAAACATTCACAAATGCAGTTAGGAAAAATGTAGAGGGGTTAATTAAATTACTTGAAAAAAAAAAATCTTTTCTCTATCCATCATATGGAGTATTGTGGGAAAGCTTTCGTTACGCTGAACTCAAAAGTACATTTCTTTTAATTTTGATTGTTAAGCTGTGTTTAGTTACGTTGTATTTAAAAAGATATAGTCGAAAATGCAGTGCAAAAATATCTCCCCCTCTCTCCATCTGCTTTCAAATCCACAGAAACTCCAAATCAACTTTCCAAATCTAACTACTCAAATTTATGAATAAAAATTAGAGGTAGTAGACGTTAGTTTAAACATTGCGAAAAAGTGCATGGCAAAACATTACATCGCAACATTAGGTGTTGCGAAGCGCTACTGTTATTGCCGCAACAGATGTATTAAAGCACTGCTGATAATGATTTTTTTAAAAAAGTCTCGGTAATAAGCCGAGATATTAATCCTGAAAAAAAAAAAAAAAAAAAAAAAACAGGCTTATTGGGTATACATGAAGATAGGGGCGGCGTACATTATGTACTAACGGCTTTTAAAGCCTAGTTAACATTTTTTTATGATATATTTGTGTAATGCAATGTTCAGTATCGTTACAAAAGCAATAAACATCAAATTATTAAAACAAACTAATTAGAATTAATCACATATATATTGTGTGATTCACGACTAGTTTGCATTGAGTGGATCTGCCAATACTACATTTTAGGAAATATTGTGATTTTTCTCGAAATCAGCACTCAGTAGAATATTCTTTAGCATTTAGTAATCTTTAGCATTTTTAGTTTTTAAATGCCTATGAATAGATTTTTTTTATTATTAGTTATTTTTTATTTTTATTTATTTATTTGCAATTTCTGCATTAATATTGATCTATTCATCGATCATTGCAGTTTTTATTTTGTTTTTCGTTTTAATGTCATGTCTTCGTATTGTGATAACCAGTTCTATCCCAATATGTTCCACTGGATATTAATCTAGCGATTGATGTGGTGTTTCCAGAACTTGTGACAATTATAGAGACACCAGAGGCGGCCGCTGAGAGCCATGTGCTTAAAACACTTTCAGAATAAAAAAAAAAAAAAAAAAAAAAAACATAAGCTATGATAAAAAGTTAATTAAATCCAATTGATTTTTTTAAATCATCAGATTTTAAATCATTCACCTTTTATATAAACATTTTAATAAAAATTTTAATTTTACTTAAGAAAGGTGTTATAATAAAAATAAAATACATTGACTGTTTCGGAACCGTCAAATAAGTTCCATAATCCTAATATAAATAAAACAAAATTTCAAAATATTTCTCGGTCAATACAAATGACACGCGACAATGAGATATAAAAACACCAAAAAACACGCGCTCTATTGTAAAAAATTAAATTAAAAATAGACCATGATCTAAAAGAATTTCCAGCATGGTTCATCCCATTCAAGCTCTCTAAGAATTCTTTTAGATCATGGTCTATTTTTAATTTAATTTTTTACAATAGCTCGCGTGTTTTTTGGTGTTTTTATATCTCATTGTCGCGTGTCATTTGTATTGACCGTGAAATATTTTGAAATTTTATTTTTATTTATATTTTATATCATGGTCTATATTTTAATTTAATTTTTTGCAATAGAGCGCGTGTTTTTTGCTATTTATATCTCATTGTCGCGTGTCATTTGTATTGACCGAGAAATATTTTGAAATTTTGTTTTATTTATATTAGGATTATGGAACTTATTTGACGGTTCCGAAACATGTCAATGTATTTGATTTTTATTATAATACCTTTCTTATTATAATACCTAATTAAAATTTTTATTAAAATGTTTTATTAAAAAAACATAAGCTGTTTCCATTACAAAACAATTTGAACTGATAATTTTAAACTGCCTTCTAAAATATTTAAATAAAGGTCCTAATTCATCATGCTACCAATAAATATCAAAATACCCAGTCTTGGTGCTGTTAAGCACCCCCACACAAGGACAACTCCATCGCCATGTTTAGCTGTTCCGACCAAGTTCTTTGAATTAAGTTTTTCCTTTTTTCTTTTCCATTCAACTATAGATCAGGAGACGACATCACAGACAATAACCTCACCGAGTTCACGGATGAAAATCTAGGATTAATTAAATATTAATTTGCATATTAAGGGTGTATTCGGAAAAGCGCTTTTCCTCCTTCAACAGCTCGAAATTTTCCGATACATTTTCAGACACATTTTTAAAAGTAAAAACATGAAACTTGCTGAGGGAATTCTTGAAGGGACGTATGAGGTGCCGTGTGATGTCTTTTTACGCTCAATTCAATAGAATTTGAGTTATAAAAAATTACCTTATCAGTATGAACCTTTTTTTCGTTCGCAGATCTATCCCGCTTGGGAAAAAACGGTTCGAAATGCCGTTTTTGCAAAATTTTCTGCATTTATCAAAGAATCGACTATCACGGCACCTTGTGTACTTTCCAACTAAGAGATTGTGAAATTTTAGTGTATTTGAGAGCAAAAATAAATCGGAAAATAAGCAGTTTGAATCGAAATACACCCTTAAAACGCAATCTGTCCCCCAAATCATATATTGGTGAAAAACATCAAAAAATCCGATCGGTTGACTCGTAGGTTTACCATTATGCTTTTCAGCACCGAAAAGTGTGAAAACATGGACGATTGGGAGCAGGAAAATATAATAGTAAATCTATGAGTCAACCGCTTAAATCGGGTTTTTAGGTGTTTTTCATCATGATAGGACTTGGCAGACCGATTGCGTTTTAATATGCGAATCGAGATTTAACTAAGTCTAGATTTACATCCGTTAACTCGATGATGTGATTGTCTGTGCTGCCGCCTTCCAGTTTATTATAGTGTGTCTCACAAAAGTGATGGGACACTTGTGCTTTATAAAAAGAAACTGCAATAAAATAAATAAACAAACATGTCCAAAATTTTTTTGGGTGTGTTTCATATTTAAAGTTAGTAACAATTATTACATAACATGCATTTTGTCAAAATATTAAAATATTAATTTAGTAAAAATACAATTGTTCTGAACGGAGCAAAAAATGGCTCACATAAGTGATGGGACACTTACTTTTCCATCAAATATTTATCCAAAAATTTTACTTTTTAAAAGGTTTTAATATTTTGTTGGATTTCCTTTTACTTTTAAAACATGATTTAATCTTTTTGGGGTGGATTCGACTTTTTTTTTTTTTTTTTTTTTTTTTTTTTTTTTTTTTTTTTTGATTTCTGGAGTGATTTTACCCCATTCTTCTTGAAGCACCGATTTTAGTTGTTGTTTTGAAGAAATGGTGTGTTTGCGAATTCTTGATTCCAATTCTCGCCAAATATTCTCTATGGGATTTAAGTCTGGAGATTGTGGTGGTGTTTTTATTATTTCAGGACAGTTATATAGCAGCCAGAGTCTAACGTTCAGAGCAGTGTGCTTGGGGTCATTGTCCTGGTAGAATTTAAAATCGTTATGAAGGTTAAATTTTCGTGCTGAAGATTTCAAATTTTGCTTTAAAATATCAATATATTTGTACTGATCCATTATACTGTCAATAAAAACAAGATTACCAACTCCAGCGGACGACATACACCCCCATAACTCCTCCTCCACCATGTTTTACTGTTGGTACCAAGTTCTGTTTGCGAAATTCTTCCCTGGGTTTTCTCCACACCAAGATTCTACCGTCAGAACCAAATATATTAAATTTACTCTCATCACCAAATATAACTTTATTCCAGCAATCAGAATTCTTATTTATGTTGGATTTTGCGAAAGCTAGTCTGAGTTTTCTATTCTTTTCACTTACGAAGAATTTTTTCCTGGCTACTCTACCGTGATATCTAGCAGATCGAATTACCCTTCTAATAGTCTCAGGATTAACAATTATTCCATATAATGCTTGTAAATCAGCAGCAACTTTTGAAGCACTATTTCTTGGATTTTTTTTTTTTTTTAATATTTCGAACGATAATTCGCTTTATTCCATTGGATAGCTTTGATGGTCGGCCAGGTCTTTTTTTATCCTGAATCATATGATTCTTTTTATATCGTTTAACGATATTGAAAACTGTTGAACGACTCAAGTTAAGTGTTTCAGCAGTTTTTCTAATAGATTTTCCACGTTCAATATGCAAATTAATAGCTAATTTTCGAATTTCAGGCGAAGTTTCTTTTCGTTTAGCATTCATGGCTACACAGAGCTAAAAAACACAAAAATTCCAAAACAAACTGGAGAGAAATACTGCAGACGATTTTATAAATTATTGCCAATTGCTTGTAAGTAAAAATAAAATACCAGAAAATATTTTTATTGCTTATTTCAGACGATTTTTGGTGCATATATAATGTTGTCCCATCACTTATGTGAGCTATTTTTTGCTCCGTTCTAAACATTTGTATTTTTATTAAATTAATATTTTAATATTTTGACAAAATGTATGTTATGTAATAATCTTTACTAAATTTAAGTATGAAACACACCCACAAAAAAATGTGTACATGTTTTTTTAATTTATTTGATTAGTTTCCTTTTGTAAAGCACAAGTGTCCCATCACTTATGTGAGACACTGTATGTAGATTGGATCCAAAAACGTTAAATTGGCTTTCATCTGCAAATACAATATTCTTTCAATATGATTCGGGTTTATTCATCATTGATTTCACGAAGGAAAGCCTAAGTTTTCTTTTTTCCCACTAACAAAACAAAACAGAAAAAAAAGAAAGAAAAACGGACAAAGCTCCAATACAGTACAGCTGATATCAACAATTGTCGAGCAGTTTCAGGTAAAATTGCAGTAAAAAGTGTTTTAATAAATTCAGTAGCAACTGTTATAATACTTAAACGTGGATTTTTTCCATTTTTTTAAGTTATAAATCTTTGATAACGTTGTGTTAACCATGATGGATTACATTTTCTTACCTTTTTTCGATCCAATTTTCCTCTTTAAAACGTTTTATCTCATTATTTGCACATCGTTATTTATTATTATTATTTACATCATTATTATTTATCATTATTTATTATTTGCACAGCAGAAGCGGATAAATGAGTAATAAATAACTTAGCAATATTTCGAACTGATTTACCACTACTGTGGTGAAAGATAATCAATTTTTGAACGCTGTTTTCTATTTCTTTGCGACTACGAGCCATGTTTTAATAATAAACAGAATACGGAATATTAAGGACCAATCATGCAAAATATAAAGCCAAACCAATGTTGCCAGATTGTCGAAAGCGAATTTCCCCAGATTTTCAAAAATTTTCCCCAAATCAGGGCTTTTTTCAGAAAAAGTCCCCAACGCAATTTCTACTCAAAAAGGCAAGTTCTCAATTTTCAATTTTCTGTTACAAAGAATTTTTAACAAATTTAAACTCATTTTTTTCCCAAATCAAGCACTTTTTTGAAAAAAATTCCCCATTTACAAAAAAAAAAAAAAAAAAAAAAAAAAAAAAAGCATTTAAACTTAGCAGAATATTTCATATATATTCACAGCTAATCGACGAGAGATATATTTTACAACGGGAAGATCGTTTACACTTGTTATTTAAATTGTTGCCAGTCGATGATACTGGCCTAACATCTCATTAGCTCAATCTACACTTTTTATACCAAAAACTTTTTCAGGGTCTTGACTATCTCTGATAAGTCTCAGTTTTAATGAGTCTGATATGATGTTGCCATTATGTGCTTCTATCTGACTTAAGCTATAAAACATTATTTTCAATTTTTTGTCACTACTCCCCTACTGAAGCGCCTATCTAATGCAAAACATCTATATTGTATCAATCACTGAGTTTTTGTCTATAATAAAACAAATATGGCTGCTTTTAATATCTTTAATTAAATCTTTTAAAAAATACAGCAAATGAACTTTTTGGACATGCCCTGAAGATTTAGTAATGTAAAGGTCTAAGTCTTTTAAGACTGCAGAGTTTTCATTGAAGTTTCTTATGAAAGAAACTAGGAGGGCTGCTGCATTCATTGAGCGATTGTCAATTATAGAGGTAGCAATGTGATTGTAGTATGCATTTGTAGATCTTGCAATTGCAAATATCTCTACTGGCATTCCATGAAACACAAACTAGCCATCACTGATAAAGAAAAAAATATTGCACACACACATATATACATATATATATTTGTATAAATTTATATTATTAAATGAAATGTATTTCTGTACTTGTGTGTCTGTCCGTGATGACAGGGAAAGCTGCCTGAATTACATATCTAAAAATTCAGATGGAGGATAGTCTATTACAGATCGTGATGAATCTGTAAGGTGAGCACGATCACGAGAGTAATTATTTATATCTATTATTTCTGTACTTTATTTTTGCTTTCCAAATCAAAATCAAATTTGAGACAGATTCACTATTGGCAAACGTCAAAAGAAAAACTTGAAATTGAGAAAACAATTCCCCAAGCTTTTCCCCAAAAATGTTCGTCGTCCCCAAACATGTCCCCAAGAATTAGTTGTCCAATTCTCCTGGAGGCTCAAAATTCCCCGAATTGGGGACAAAATCCCCAATCTGGCAACACTGAGCCAAACGATTCTTTAGATGTCACCAAAATTAAAAAAGAAAAATAACGGGACAGACGATAATTTTAATTATGAATAAATCGCGGAACGTTTCAGTGTACGAAGATTTCTGTAGCGTGTTCTTTCTCTTCCCTCTTTTCGTTTTCGTTTTTAGATGAAAAAAAAAAATCAATCAAAGTTAAAAAAAAAAAAAAAAATGTTGGGTATTATTTAGAATAACAAGGAGATAACGTGAAAAAATATTGGACTTCATCTTCGAATTCAATTCTAGGAAAAATCCTTTTTAATACAATTTTTTAAAGTATACACTTTTTGTGGACCGCTATAGATCGATGATTAAAACACAAATCAAACAAATATGTAATCATTGTACTTGGATTGCAATATTCAGATTTACTACAAAATCGTCGATATTAAAAATGAAGTTTGTAATCTTTAAAGACCATTTACAGGGAAAAATAAAAGTTTGTTATGGTGTATGGAAAAATAAGTTTACGGAGCATGTTATTGATATTACCATACTTTAAATGTAATAAAATTTATATACGGGCCTTTTTTACGCTTGGGGCAAACATGTATTTTGTACCCCCCTCCCCCCCATTCTCACGCACAGTAAAGTTATCGACCGCAGATATCCTATGCAGAAAGAGAAAAAAAAAGCCTTAAAAAATGAAAATTATTTAATAATAATTATACTGCTAGTAAAAAATAGTAAGCATCTCTTCGATAGTATTTAAATCGGGCTTGAGCGTTAAGAGCCTTTGACTATCCATGCGAAGAAACTGGATCGCTAATGTTAACCTCTAGTAGCATTCTTTTTAAAATTTCTCACCTGTATATTAATAGTTTTAAGTGGATTTTTTTCTTTCTTAGAATAGTTGAGATTGAATTCAAACCTGGTTAATGTTTATTTTTTAGATTTTGATAGATTTTTTTCTTTTTTTTTATAAAGTTACTTACATTTTCACAAATTTCAAAAAGAACGCTTCCATAGATTTAACTTAGCTTTCGAGTTTCTTTGTATTGCATATAAATATGTATATATTTTTATATGAACCGACAAATAAAATTTTCATTTAAAGCGCCAGCCTTTGCCTTTCGTTCTGGTGCCCGGGACACATGCTTCCTCTGCTCCCCATTAGTTTTGGCCTTGATTGATTTGAAATGTGGCCGCCCCTCCCGGTGGTGTCCACCCGACCCCTTGAGTGGGTGAGGTTACCGAGAGCCGGGCAGCGCTCGTCTTACACGATGCTTGACGGGGGCCGGTCGGGGACTGAATCACCACCTCCTAGTGAGACTGGACTGACCAAAGGCGGTCTGGTATGGTGGCCACGGATAACGATCGCCTGGGGCTAGTTTTTGCACGCTGTTGACAGCCCTGTGGTCCTCGGTTCTCGAGAGAAGCCACCAAGGGACGATCATAGCTGAATCCCAGTGGCGGGCCGCATATTTCAGATGTGTATATTGCTGGGACGATTACTGTTTCTAAACCAATAGGAGAGCGTCATTATCACGGTCAAGTACACGCCCACACAGTTTGATTGACAGGAACTCGTGGACAATTGACGGTGCTAATTATAACGATAATCTGTTGCGGATGAAAGTGAGCTGACTGGCTGAATGGTTAGAGCGTCGAGCTTGAAACCGGAGGATATGGGTTCGAGTCCATCGCGGGCCGACAGTCCGTTGGTGATTTTTTTTTTTTTAAATTATTGGAGGCTGTCTTTTATTAATAAATAAGACATTTAAAAAAAAATTTCAAACCCTTTTAATATTCTAAATATCGTTCCAAAATGATTTATATATATATTAAACAAATGGGAAAAAAAGTATTCTGCGAAAATATCCGTATAAGCAAAATTCTTACTTTAATTTTTATTTATTTATTTATTTATTTATTTCAGGATCAGAGGAAGTATAATTTCTAATTGAAGTAAATAAAATTCAGTCATTTTGAAAAAAAAAAAAAAATTCTTTCGTACCTTTAATATTTAATTACCGAGTACAAATTCAAACGATCCGAGTACAAATAAATAATAAGCACACACGATCAATTGTCCACGAGTTCCTGTCAATCAAACTGTGTGGGCATGTACTTGACCGTGATAATGACGGTCTCCTATTGGTTTAGAAACAGTAATCGTCCCAGCAATATACACATCTGAAATATGCTGGCGGGCCTTGGGAACTCGTCAGCGATCCTCACTTGAGTGTCAAGGCGTCGGTTTCCAGGGTCTGCGCGGTGACTCTGGGCAACGGGAAACTAAGGTGATTGGGGGACCTCGGCCACTCACTTGACTGAGAGGGAGCCTGAGATGAGAGTGTGGACTTTGTGCAAGTGGTGGGGACTCTCTAGTGTCATCAAAGCTAGTGGGAACGGCATGCAGCGACTCCCTGAGCTAACGATGGGAGAGGCTTGGCCAGTGCCCGGTGTGACTTTTTTCGCCCGAAAACTCAGCCCCCACTCAGAAAGCGGAAGCAAAGGTGTGTCTGATCCTAGGTGGTCGGAGACTGGGGGTGTCCCCGTCCCCGCTCGACCAAGGCACGGGTAGTGACGGAAAGGCACCATGAAGGCGTTTGTCCTTCTAGGCTCGATACCCATGGGAGGCGGTCGGCCGGCAGGTCCGCCTCCACGATCCACTTGCCGCAGATATCTGGGCCGGACGCTGGGCCGGGTAAATCGGTTGCACATCTCTCTCAGAGGAATTCTTGGTCCGATCGAAGTCTGACGTGTTTATGCGGGACTGGGGTTTACTGCGCCCAGTGATTCAGACTTAGCAGTGCCTCAAACTAATTTCCCCGCTACTCACCCCCGAGCCGGACGTCGCTTCAGACGTCGTGCAGGAATTTTCCTTGTCCTCCAGGCTTGGCTAGAGGTACATTCATTCTCTGGTAGGAGTCCTCATTGCACGGGGAAGGGACCTTCGGGTTCAAGAACCAACGAGGGCTCTGAGGTAAGGTAGTGCGTGGCGGGGCTTGTTTTAACCTCACTCGGTTCCCCGGCCGGAGGGCGGCGGGACGGAGCGAGGTTCGCGGGGTCCCGTTCGCGCCACCACCGATCTTCACCCAATCCCGAAACCTCATAAGATTGATGACAACAAAGATGAAATCACATCTACTTCACCATCAATTTCCTCAATGTCAGAATACGCAGTACCTACTACATCATCATAGCCACACATGATAACGCAAGCTGAATTAAATGCGTAATTTTTTTTTTCCAACCAACTTCGTCGTTCCAAGGCCGAGTTCGCACTCTGATTGGTTGTTGCTCTCGGCACTGTTTTCACGTAACTTGGCGATAATCATACTTGGCGTAGCGATAGACGCTTCCGTCAAGTTTGATTTCGTTCCGAACCGAGTACGAAGTAAACCGAGTACAAAGTAAAAAGTTGTGTGTAAAAACTTTTAAAGAGTACAGCTTTCAGTAAGACACGTTCCATCCAATCCAATGCTGCAAGAGAAAAATTACTTTGTACTCGGTTCGGAAGGAAAACAAACTCCTCGACGGAAGCATCTATCGCTACGCCAAATATGATTATCGCCAAGTTACATGAAAACAGTGCCGAGAGCAACAACCAATCAGAGTGCGAGCTTGGGCTTGGAACGACGAAGGTGGTTGGAAAAAAAATTACGCGAATTAAATGATCTTCTAAGGGACTTGGAATTGCCAAAGAGCATGTCAGAAATAATATAATATCATACGTTTGTTTTGTGCCAGAATTAAAAAGTGGTACCCATGTTTGTGAAATATGCAGCTTTTGTCGTGAGGTATGCATAAAGTACATTTTAACTTTTATTATATTCTAGTTGTGTGTTCCTATTAACCGAGAAAGCGAAAGAAAATAACTTATTTACATCTAAAAAGATGCAGATACGGAACTAACGTTACGAAATGAACAACAAAAAACTGATTATTCAGCGTATATCTTTGTATCTCTGTAAGATTTCTAAAATAAAAACGTGCGTTGTATGATTATAATTTTCTCCAAGCCGAATGGCTGGTGAATATGTTAAAAATCTTATTTTAAATTTAAATTTGTATACATTGTTTGCTCATATACCCAAGAAATATTTATCATCATAGAATATCCTAGAAGATTAAAATAAAAGGGTTTTTTCAAGTGAATTCAAGTGACGTCTGTTGTTACCATTCTATGAGTGCTTATTAATATTGTGCTTTCATATTTTTCAGTCTGAAGTCCCTCATCTTTGGATGCGTCATACCAAGCATCGTCATCGAATTATCCTGATTAAAGGTAGGACAGAATTTGCATTATTTATTTTTTTAAAAAGAAAATGAAGTGATAAAAAGAGAAACGAGGTCTCACGAATACCCTTCACATGCAGAACAAAGTAGAACTTCTAGGCTCGAGACTGCGACAGTGGAACCTTTTAGACAAAGGTGTGGCTATAACAGCTTTACGTACAGACAAAAAGATTTGGCACAATATTTTGAAGGGGCTGAAAGTTTAGTTTTTTTGTAAAGATATCAGTGGTTTGGTGGAAGTTCATAACATTACTTATAAACAGAATGAATGGAGGTTTTTCACAGAAAGCTTTAAGTTAAGTTTAAAAGCTATTTTGTCACATAACCGAAATATTTTACCTTCGATTCCTATTGCTCACGCAGTCCACATGAAAAAGTCTTATGAAAATATGAAAACTCTTTTGCTGCGGATTAAGTATGATAAATATCAATGGCAAATCTGCGGAGATTTGAAAGTTGTAGTTCTGCTGCTTGGGCTACAATTAGGATACACGAAATTTTGTTGCTTTATTTGCGAATGGGATAGTCGAAATAGAAAAGAGCATACTATATAAAAGGTATAACCACAACGTCACTCACTTCAACCTGAAAAAAAAAATGTTCAAAATAACCCTTTAGTTAATCCAAAAAAGTGTTACTTCCACCATTGCACATAAAACTAGGGCAGATGAAAAATCTCGTAAAAGCGATGAACAAAAATGGCGCTGCTTTTCAATACCTACACCAGAAATTCTCATGATTAAGTGAAGCTAACATCAAGTAAGGTATATTCGGCAGTGCTCAAATAAGAAATCGTAAGAAATCGTCTTACAAATTTACAAGAAAGAGCATCAGTTATTTTAATATGGATATCTCGGGGCTACAGTCTTCTTTAAACACTTTTTATTTCTTGAAAGACAGCACTTACATTTAGAACACTAACACACTTACACTATTTACAAAATAAAGCGTTTTTTACATAATTCTCCTTGCGCACGCCACCAACACAAGACATGAACTCACAGTTCACAACCAACTTTCGAATTTTTGAACATAACTAAGACTAGAATGTTTCTTTTAATAGAAATATAGTGTTGCCAGATTTTTTAAGACGAAAAATATTACAACTACATTTTTAATTTAGCCAACGCCGACTATATACTACCAGCCGAGCCATTTCGCGAAAAACTGCCAAAAATGTGAAGCTGGATTCAACTTCAAACCCTGAACCATTTCATTGGACCACGTGTGAGTCCACGTGACGCAAACTCTGCCCAAATTAGCATTGAATAAGCTGCTTTCTGTTCTGTGCACATGTTTGCACATGTGGTCATTGTTTCGGTTCAGGATTTGCAGGATTGGTCAGATTAATTTGGGCAAAGTATCAGAGTCCTCTGGCGGGAGACTTCATACATTAATCTCAAAAATACAGGCCTATAGATCTAGTGGGCCATGATTTAGCAGAGCTCAGGTCACGTGACGACTCGCAGTCTGTTTTTTTTTTCTTTTTTACTTACCCATCATACGTAGTATAGGGTAAGTCTTGCAATCGTTTTGAAAATCGAAAAAAAAAATTTGACGGATTTACACGTTTCGGACACTGGAGATTCCGAAAAACATATTTTTAGAAAAAAAATTTTGCCGTCCGTCCGTCTGTGTGTCTGTGTGTCTGTCTGTCTGTCTGACTGTCTGTAACCGCTCCATCTACCGAACAAATTGAGATAGGGACTTGAAATTTTGTATGTGCTTAGTGTGTAAGAATGGGACGAAGCCTATTTAATATCAGTAACCTCGATTATCCGGAACAATTTTTTTCGGACCCTCGAAAAATTCGGTCTGATGAAAGGTATATAAAAATTTTCGAACTTTTTTATTTTAAGGAGTGGACGTAAAAGGCAATAAATTAACACAAATTTTGCATAAAAAGCAAAGTCGATCGGATTATTAGTTGTCGAGATATTTCTAATCCTGTTTTCCACATTCTTTGATTTTTCATGACCCTGTATTTCATTCAAATTTCAATTCAAAGATATCTTTTAATTGGAAATGAGACACTTAATTCGATGCAAGAAACCGTTAGAGAATATGATAATTATTTTTAGAGTTATAATGATGTGTTCTTTTATGCAATTCAGTGCTAGTAGAATAGTTTGGCGTTTCATACAATTTATCGAAATTGGTTCATCAGAAATTCATTAATAGAGCATGATGATGTGTTAAAAATACTTAAATATACGTTTATATTTTATTTTGGAATTGTAATGCATTTTATAAATTGTTTACATATGTTATGTTTTCATATATTATGCATGATATTATGCATGAGCATATCCATGATGGGTAAGTATTACGGTGGCCTCCAACGACTAGTTTTCTTTGGAATGCGTATGTTACAAAATTTATTTAACGATGATAATTTTGACTCTTTGTTAGGAGTTAAAGAAAAACAAGCCTGGAACGATTTTCATCTTGTGGCAAGAAACTTGTGTGACAGCTATGATGAGCTTGTCGAAAATATGTTATGATCATACCAAAAACTGAGTTGTAATATGTCCTTGAAAATGCACTTTTTACATTCTCATTCGGACTTCTTTTCGAATAATTGTGGGGCTTTAAGCGATGAACATGGAGAGCGTTTCTATCAGGATATCGCAAACACGAAATAAAAAAAAGAATATTGGCCAGTTAAACTGTTGGAATTGAGCTCACAGGCTACGCATACTAATTGTACATTACAGCCTTATATTTTCAAGGCCTAATTGCGTTCAAAAAACAAATTAAGGAGGGGGGAAATAGCTCCCACCATTTCCCCGTTTTATACTTAATCATTGAACACCTTAAACTAATCAGGGATATGCTTTATCATATAAAAAATTTATATCCAAAATTCAGAGCATTTCGGAAAATTCTTACTAAAAAGCCATTTATGTAATTTAAGAAGAGTTATCCCCCTCTTTTATATTTAATTATTATCTTATATTTAAATATTATCCCTCTTTTATTATTTTTTTCTGCATGAAAAACCCACTTATAAAAATTACGGGAAGGGGCATTAGCAATCGCCTCCCCTCTTATACATATCGAATGAATTCCAAAAAATAATCAAGGAAGCGCATTATCAGAATATGCCTATATCCAAAATTTCAAGTAAATCGGGTACTTTTATCATGAGGTATCGCGTTACGCACATACGCACATACAGAACGGACGGGCACATAAAGCTCCCAGGCTTTGATAGCAAGCCTAACGTTTCAATGTTGGCGGACTATTGTTGGACTATTTATCGATATGTTCCAGAAGCAGAATATAAGAGCGCAGCGAAAATACGACATCAAAATTCTGCTAATGAATAGAATAACAGTATAATTTTTTTTTATCTTTTTTGCATAATTTTGTATTTTTTTATTTCTAATAAATGGAAACTAATTTAAATAAATAATTATTGTATTGGTTTTCAGCATGTGAAGACAAATAAAAAAAGCTACTTTGCTCGAATAATACTTTTTTAAAGCCACAATTTGTAGACCAGTGTAACATTCTCTTTCCAAATTAGTCAGGAAACTCTTAAAGAAATAGATAAAGTAACGAAATCGTCATTATTTGTTCCTGTCCAAAATATATATATATATATTTATTATTACTGAATTTCGAAAACACTTAGGAAGAAAAGTGATAAAAGATAAAATAGTAAAATTAAAGCAAGCGTCAATGTATCTATTTTTAGCAATGCATTCGATTTGTCCGTCCGTCTGTCCGTCTGTCCGCGCTCTAACTCTCGTAGATATACTCGAATTGTCATGAAACTTTTGGGCGTTAAGGAGGTTTACCCGAGCACGAACCCTATTGAAAATTAAATTTCTGCCATGATTAGTTTATTTATAGGGACAGTCAAAAGTTTTTCATTGCATTACAGCCTATGGGAAAAAATCGTTTCAAATGAATTTTAAAGATGTTACACCCTGTAAGACATCTTCAAATATATATGCATCTCCGAAGTATGCTAAAATATGCATTTTGTAAAGTATGCAGCGAAAAGAACAGTTATTATTCATTTACAGGGCCACACAAAATAATTCCAATACATAATAATAAAGGGGGGAATTGTTTGCGACATATTTTAATTGTGATAAACGATTTCATACATAATCAAATTGATATACGTCGCTTGGGATTAATATGAGTTACTTCATGCATAATACATTGTTAAAAATAAAGGTGACAGACCGGTTGCACTTGGCGCCTAGGGATGAAAAAGAGTTGCTATTTGTCGCCCGCGGGCTTGAAAATGTGTTTGGGGTGCCTGACTGAGTGATTCACGCTAATTAGGGTGCCGTGCAATCCACACCATTGGAAGATTTTCACTCCTTAGTCATTTGCACATGCTCTGTGACGTGTGTCCTTACCCTTCAACACGCCATCACTGGTTCATCAAAAGAGCAATTTCTCACTTCGAAGACTATCACCGCGCATACGCTATCCCAATTTCGTTTAGAACTTCGGATGGCTAACTTTTGGCGAGCTTTTATATAGAGCAACCTTTGAATTTCAGGACATTCGAACATTTCAGGGAGACTTTGAAGGTGAGCACGATGGCCGAGCGGTTAGAGTGTTGAGATTCCAACCAGACATTGCGGGTTCGAATCCTTCGCGGACCAAAAGTCGTTTTATAATTTCTTTTTATTATTTGTCACTCTGGATTAGGGGCGCCATCTTTTCACCCTAATTAATGGTGCCATTCTGGCTCCCGTAGGGGTGTCGCGTCGCTAGTGAGACAAGCTTTTCTCCCCTAAAAGGTGCGATGTGTCACCTGTAGTTTTAACAGTGTACGTAGTGCATAGCATTTACAGGGGCATACAAAATATTTCAAATAGTATATTCTATCCGAAGTCCTGTATATTATGGAAGATGGCTGTAAGATGGATGAAATGGATTTTTAATTATGATACACTTTTTTAAGTTTCACTAAATGTATGCATATTATGTGGTTTATATGAATGCTTACACAATTTAGATATACAGGGTTACACAAAAGATCTCGGAAAGGCTACTGAATATGAGCGTAATTTACTTAAAGGTGTTTTTAAAATGTGTTATGCCTTTTCATGATGAGCTATATTTAGTTTACTAAGAAATGTTTGTAGAATATAGATAAAATGATATACGTGGTCACGCAAAGAACTGGATACATGGCCACCTTTGGATGATAATTTCTGGAAATTTGATTTAAGTACTTTAAAGAGATTTTTTTTAAACTAAACTTTAGAAAAATACTTTCGTGTATTAAAGGTACTATGTATTTTTCAGGGCTAAACAAAAGTATTCAAGTATGTTTCCATCTATTAGTATAAACTGCTGAAAGGAAAATTTCAACCAGTTAGACGTTTTCTTGCTAAACTAAATTTTACCTTTATATAGTCTATATATTAACCATAATAGATCAAATACAGGGCTTTTCAAAAGTATTGGAATACATATTTGGATATGGACAACAACACGTTATTTCCCTGGATAATGAAGTTTTGTTAAAGATTTCAAGAAGTGTTGGAAAGTGCTTCTTAATCCATTCTTAACGCATGATTTTTCTTACTTGTTTTAACTCTAAAGTAAACACTTATGTAATTATCTTTTGTTTTAATATTACTTAAATTACTTAATTTTTTCTTAATGATAAAAAAATAATAACATGAATTGTAACCTTTTTTTAACATTTGAAATCTAAATATGATCTCCAATAAGAGACCCATATCTCGGAAAACGAACAATTTTTATTTGAATTGAACGTGGTCGCTTTAGGGAGGTTTTACTGAACTTCAAACATAATGAAAGGACTAAAGTGCATTGTGTAGAGAGCTAGAACTTATTGTTCTTTAACATAACCGGTTTTGAAAGATTTTTTTTAAAAGCTGTCATCATTTGCAAGTTAGGGAATTTCAAATTCAGTCAGTCTATACTTTATAGACCCGGAGGCAGCAGCTCAGATAATCTCCTCATCGACCTCACTGCTGAAATTATAGAATTAGCATAAATCTCGATTCGAATATTAAACACATTCTGTTTGACAAGTCATATCTTGGTGGAAAACACCGAAAAATTTGATTTTAGCTATTGAATCGTAGGTTTACTATATTCTTCTTTCCTGGACCGAAATGTATGGAAACATAGAGAATTGGGAGCAGAAATAACAGAATTGTAAATCTGTGAGTCAACCGCTAAAATCGTGTTTTTAAATATTTTCTACCAAGGTATGACTTGGCACACCGTATGCATTTTAGTATGCGAATCGAGATTTAACTAATCCTAGATTTCCACCCATGAACTCAAAGAGGTGAATGTGTGTGTTGCCGCCTCCCGATCTAAAAAGTCTGAAGTGCATTGTATAGAGAGCATAGAACTTGTCGTTCTTTTACAGAGACATCGTTTCGGGTGAATTTTAGTGACGTTAAACTTCATAATGAAATAGAAAAATGCCATTAATGTGTGCTACAACATGTTTCCCATAAATCATGAAGTGCGTAGCATTTATAGTTCATTTACAGAGATAGAGAAAATAATTCGGTTAAAAGGCTAAGATCGATAATTGCTGGAATTGCGTATTCTTCTATGGTATGCCTTTTTAAACTGGTCTAATTTTGAGTGCATTATGTGGTGTAGGCAAATTTTATACGTCACTTACAGATGTACACGAAAGACGCCCGTACTTTAACAAACATTACCGGATTTGGTCAGCAATCGATGAAAATGAGTTTTTACATACTCATAAGTTTTCTTTAATTGTTTATTTGTACAGGGTATTTTAAAGCTGTTTGTCAGCAATGCAAAAGTATCCATAGGGGACCTAAATAAGCAAGTTTCGTATAGGAATGTGGGTACGGAAATGCAAAGTAGATGTTCAGTAGAGAGCGTTGTTGGGTTCGGCGGATGAAAACATTGTTTTCATCCGTCCTGTCCGCTGAAAAAAAAAAGAGGCCAGATTTGGCCTTTTTTTACTTCAGAAATTTTATGTTCTCACCAGAGACTTTGAATTGTATTGTTTTCTTTATATAATGCCAAATGCTTCTTTTTTTTCATAAAGTGGAAATTTTCCTTTCAAAATTTCTGATGTGAATTCGAAGTTTTTAAATTTGCCAAAGTGGAGACCAAACTGGCAACCCAGGACGAAGTGCGTCGATGACTTGAATCGTCTTATCGTACATGGATTTCGAGGAACATGTATCGTTAGATCAATGCAGAGCTTGCTTGCATGCATTTCATGTACGGTGCTGTGCAAGGAAATAGAGCGACTGCTCAAAGGGTGTACATGGAACGGAATCTGCCAGATCGCAGAACATTTGAACATCTTTACAGGAAATTGTGTTTGAATGGTTCGCTGTATGCTCAGAACGTGATACAGGCACTAGAAGATATGGAAAAATTCATGCAGTGGAAGAAGCAATTTTGGCCACAGTAGATTCCTATCTGGTGATCGTTCCGTTTACATCTTTTGTGTAGTCACTCCATTTTTTTTTCGGAGCTCTATACATGAAATGCATGTTGTCAAGCTCTGCATTGGTGTGTAAAGATGCATGTCTCTCGAAATCCGTGTGGCGAATAATAACTGAGGAACCCAGAAGCCAAGGTTTATAAGTGACAAAAATGAAACAAATGAACTAAGTGCACAGATGATCTGGAAATATGCTTTTCCCTGTTCAGGTAAAGAAATATAAGTGATTTTCCATTTATGTGCTGCGTTTTCGAGATCAACCACTTTTGCCGAATAATAATCAAAGTTGATTTATTATAAATTTAAAGAAAATTGTACTCTACTTTTTTTTACAGTTATTGAAATAAAAGTTCCACAAGCGTCAGTTTCCTATTTCAATTCTATCAATTATTATTGATGTTCAAATTTAAAGTCAATTATATTTAAACTTAATTCACTCCAAATCCAATTTTTGTTTCTTGTACCCCTTGCCTTCTGAGGTCGTCAATTGAAGTCAGCGAAGTACTTTCATCAGCCGAATACAACAGCGCCCTCTATTGCCTAAACACTGCATTTCCGCACCCAAATAATTGCTTTTCATTTCTGATATATAATTTTAAAACACCTTGTTGGAATTTCTTAAAAATAACCTGTCAATATTGGAAAGTGCTTCATAATCTGTGCCTGATGAATGCTGTTTTGTTTATGTTTATAGTTTTAGTTAAAGAGATCAAAATTACGTTGTGAAAGGTGTTGCTTTGTAATATAAATGAGGAAGTAAACACACAGTCTTAAAACATCAATTTGTCACGTAGAGCACGAGGTAGTTTCATGATATTTTATGTTCTCCAGCTGACCTTCTGAAAGTTGTTATTCAGTTTAAAGTTCTCGGCAACCCTTATCGTGCTAAAAATAATGAGATAAGTACGCATCTTAAGAGATCTCTGATTAGGCACATAATTTTTGTTTAATCAAATGAAGCTATTTAACGTTTATTGTTTTAAATGTGGGTGAGAAGAGAGCGAATAGGGGTTAACTATATTTCTTATTTATGTTTTTGATTTGTTTTAAATGTCAGGACTGTTCAGTAATTTTTAATGCCTAGAATTGTGAATAAGAAAATTTCTCTACCTCAATAATTATTTTCCTTAATGTCTGACGATATCTAAAACAAATTATACTCGGAAAAAACTGTAAGATAACCGAGAATAAAAAGAAAAAAAACATGGGATACCTGGAACTTTTTATGTAACTGGCAACATTAAAAATTCACCAGATACACTTTTGCATTGTAAATAAAAATAAAAAGAATGATGCCCAGTTAAACTGATGGCATTGAGCTCACAGGCTACGCATACTAATTGTATATTACAGCCTTATATTTTCAAGGGTTATTTCCATTCGAAAAAAATATTAAGAAGGGGAAACAGCTCTCCCCTTTCCATTTTTTTATACTTAATCATTGAACCTCCTAAACTATCCAGGATATGCTTTATCATATAAAAAATCTATTTTCAAAATTTAGAGCAAATCGGATAATTCTTAATAAAAACCCATTTATGTAATTTAAGAGGAGTTATTCTCTTCTTTTATACTTAGCCATTAAACTTCCAAAACTATTCAGAGATTTGAACGAAATCTGACAATTTTGCTTGAAAAACCCATTTATATAAATTAAAGGGAGGGGCATTAGAACCCCCGTTCCCCCTGTTTATATTTATTCAATGAACACCTAATAACAGTCACGGAATCGCCTCATCAGAATGATCCTATATTTAAATTTTGAACGAAAATTGATAATTCTACATGAAAAACCCATTTATATCAATGAAGGGGAGGGGCATGAGCCCCTCTTTCCCCCTCTTATACATATCGAATGAACTCCAAAAACTAATCAGGGAAGCGCCTTATCAGGATATACCTATATACAAAATTTCAAGTGGGTCGTATATTTTTATCATGAGTTATCGCGTTACGCACGTACGCACGCACGAACGAACGAACATACATACATACAGAACGGGCGGGCACATAAGCTCTCAGGCTATGATAGCCTGTGAGCTAAAAACTATAAGATTACTAAGAATTTTTTTTAAAAACTGGCGAGCTTACTTTTTATGTAACTGCGTCATCAAAAGTTCAAGTAACAGATACAGGTTTGCACTGTAAATCGAAAAAGCTGTAAGGTTATTAAGAATTTTTTAGAAAACTGGGATACCTAGAATTTTTTATGCGATTGCAATAGGAAAAATTTACATAACACGTACGGGTTTACACTGTATATCAAAAAAACTGTAAGGTAATTAAGGGTTATTTTAGAAAACTGGGTGGCCTAGAACTTTTTGTGTAACTGCAACATCAAAAATTCACTTAAGGGGGCTCAGGGGTTGAAAACTTTTCAAAAAATCGATTTTTTATGATCTAGTTTGATTATTCAATTAATTCTTAACTCAATGCAAAAAACCGCATAAAATACAGTCGAGTCTCTATATAACGAAATCCACCGTTCGAGTAAAAAATTCGTTATATAGAGAAATTCGATGTATAGAGAATATGTTAAAAATCATATTTAATGTGTGAAATTTGAACAAATATTATTTTTGATCTTTTGAATTAAGAATTTGAAATGTAAATTTTCCTATAAAAAATATTAACCTAATATATGTAATATATGTAATATATGTAAATATTAACCCAACATTTTATTTCTTAATTATTTAAGCTGTTTCAAAAAAGAGAACAGACATTTATTTGAAAACTCAAAGGAAGACTTGCATTAATTTCAGACGAAGAAATCTGCAATTTTTTATTGTTTTGATGGGACCGTTCCTACTAAAAATTCGTTATATAGAGAAATTCGATGTATGGAGTTTCGTTATAGTGAGACTCGACTCACTATAATTTGCATTTTTAACGGAGTTATAAGCATTTATGTATCAGTACTTTCATAGCCGCATCCGTATAATTTCAACTTTAAGTCGCGTTTTCTCAAAACTTGGTTTTTGACGACTAACACCAAGATTTAAAATAAACTAGTTGATAAAATGGCTTTTTTTTTTTTTTCATCCTATTGGCATCCTTTTCCTCCCAAAGTCGAGCCTCAATACGAGTTTTTAGAGTGACAATCCTCAGTCTCCGAACAACAATAGCCAACTCCATTGACTTGATTGTAAAACAAAACATCAGTTACGAAAATGTAGCTGGATTTTTTTTTATTTCGCTCAGTTCAGAAGAAACCAGCTCTGGAAGAAACCTTTGTGTTTGTCTTGGAAGAAATACTTCCGTTTTGAAAATTCATCCACTATAGTTAAAAAGAAAATTCTCCCTTTATTCCATGTAAGTTTGTGAGGGAGTGACCTTTCCATAAAGGCACTCTAGTGTTTCTGAGATTGTGACGTCAATAAGTTAACATGTGTAAGCGTAAAAGCGACATCTATCCTCTCTTTTACTTTAACTTTCTAGAGTGTGTGTGCTCTTTCGGATTTTACAGTTAGCTTGCGGTTATTAGTGATATGTTAATGTGAAGTATCTCAGTTTGCAGCATATAAAAGCTTGGGTTTGAGTGAATGAGGAGTGTCTCTGGTATTAGCCAGCAGCCAGCGAGTGAGGTTCTCTGCCATTAGACAAGCGAAGTGAATTAGTGTTCAGCGAAGTGCTAGCCGATTGAAAAGTAGCAACGAAGCCTCCAGTGAGTGGAAAGAAGTTCCGACAGTTGACTTGAGAGTTGGCCGGGGTAAGAAACCTCTTAGTTTCATTTGGATTGTTTGTGAATAAAAGATTACCCACAGCCACGGGCTGTTTAATTAAGCTTTATTTAGCAGATCAGCCAAGAGATAGCGGAAGGTATTAGTAGGTGCCCCGACTGAGCTAGGCCGAAGCCTGTGAGTATGATTTAGCTGTTCATAGTGTTTTCAGTTGTGTAAATTTAAGACTTGCTCCACTTCCCTTCAGCCTTTATCATTTCAATAAACGTTGTTGTTTTATCTTAATCACTGAGTATGTCTACATTTAACCTCCACCACGACCAACCTAACGTTACAAATGACACCCAGCGTGCATGTAACGTTACAAGTTTTGCGATTTTCGCTCAAAATAGAAAGTTTTAGTTAAGACAAAAAATTTCCCATAAAATCTCACATGCATATGCGTATTTTTTCCACTGTGCAGGACAATGGATTTATGAAGAAAGAGGAGGTGACACATAGTGTCTTGTCTACCAGTTGCGAGTGAAATAGCTGAAAAGGTTGTCACAAGATGGCAACTTTTTTTTACTTTTTAATCGAATCGAACATATTTTGATTACCACCGGAGCAATTTTCTACAAGTAAATTTAAATAGAAAATTTCGCCTTATTCATGGAAATTTTCTCTCACAAACATGCTGAATTTTTCTCTTTCTTTTTACTGGTGTCAATTTGCCCAGGTAATGTAATTTTCTTCGCTGATATTGACAAGAGGGTGTCCAAGTTGTCACAATATGGCGGAAATGCAGGACCCTGACTACATCTGAAGTAAACTTCCACCAGTAAAAATAAATATCTGATTTTATTACTATTTCTGACTGAAATTCCGCATTAATAAAACATTGAAATTGGGAAAGAATTTAGGCAGAAGTATTTTTCGGCGTCAATCAACTACTGTGAAAGAGGTTACAGTTGCATCTTCCCTAAATTAAGGATCTGTTAATTCCTCTTTATTAATAGTTCCATAGGGCTTGTTGTGCTTAAGCCATTTGGTAGGCCTCCCCACCTAACTGAAACTGAAACTGTAGGAAAATTGGTCGCGCTTTGTTTGGCGTGTTATAGGATAACATTTTAAGTGTGGCGTTGTTTCAACTAGAAGTTGCTTTTCGCATCTTGAAAGCTATTCCTTTAATTCTGTTACGGATAATCTATCTTCAGTTTTTAATTCTGTTTTAATTCCAATACTCTATATGTGCTGCAATATTTCCCCTTTTAAAACCAAGGATTTAACTCAAGGGATAACGAATGAAAAGTACGTAGCCTAACCATTTTTAGGTGCGTTCGTAATTATATAAATACGTAGTATCTATAGTTACCGTAGGATCTACCTGTCTATCAGTCTGTATGTCCGCATATAACAGCGCAAAAACTGCCCAACCAAAAATTGTTTGAAATTTGATATGTATAATCGTTGAAAAATGAAAATAGAAGAGAAACAACAAGTGAACGTTTCAGGTTCCAAAGGTTAACTTCCAAATCAATCGAGTACTATGAT
This sequence comes from Maratus speculifer, assembly GCA_964019185.1. Classification (NCBI taxonomy): domain Eukaryota; kingdom Metazoa; phylum Arthropoda; class Arachnida; order Araneae; family Salticidae; genus Maratus; species Maratus speculifer. The sequence continues at coordinate 33,403 of CAXHSM010001717.1, forward strand.
TGTATCAACTCTGTTCCCATCCAAATCAGCGAGTCTTTCATGAGGAAAACAGTTTCATCAGAAAAAACTGAAGAAAACATAATTTTTGGAACCATGTTAGATGACTTTTAAAAGTGCTAACTATACGAGGGATCAGCGTTGCTTCAAATTCAAATCATATCAATATTACCAGGGGAGTTGTTCGGAGAGTGAGCAATTCTCTTGTGTCGCAGCATTTTTAAAACCTGAAACGAAGCGAGTTGCCAGTAACAGCCAATCAAATACAGTAAAATCTCTAAATAACGGATTATTTGGGAGCGCAGAAATTGTCCGCTATTCGGAGATGTCCGCTATTGGGAAAACCTCAGAGATAGAAAAATTGCTAATGAATGCTTAATGTTTCATTAGTCGATTTTAAAATGTTCTAAAACCTCTATTATACGATTAATCATAAATTAAAATAGTTTTTAAAGCAATAAAACTGAAATAAAATTGTGCGTACCTTTATCCTTTGTTTATTAAATTACTTAATTTTTTTTTAATTTGCTTTTACTTGCATTTACATATAATTTGTTTTTCAATGTGAAGTTTTAACTTTGTCAATAGTTTTAATAATTTTAAATAACCTTTTTCTAAAAAAAAAAAAAAAAAAAAAAAAAAAAATGCATAACTGTTTACTGTATTTTTTTGTTTCTTAAAAGCATACAATCACAAATCAATCGAGGGAGGTGGAGGGAGAGTTTTGATAACAGATAAATGTAAGGGGAGAGGGGATTTTCTCCATCTCATCCCCACATTTATCTGAGATCACAAAATTCGTGACACATTTATCTGATAAATTTAGAGGATTTTTATATTTTTTCATTCTTTTTTTGCCAAAATTACTGTCCGCTATTCGGAATGTCCGTTATTCAGAGATTAAACATACAAAAATTTAGGTTTTGGGAGTGGGGATTTGAAAACTGTCCGTTAAATAGAGGTGTCCGCTATTCGGGAGTGTCCGTTATGGAGGTTTTACTGCACATAGAGATCTGATGACGGAAAAGTTTTTCTCGAACTGCCAATGAAATATTTAGATTTTTGATTATATTTAGATTTTGCAGGTGATTTTTGTGGTTTGAAATTTTTACGCGTAATATCACTTTTAGTCTATTTTCCAAGTCACTCACATGGGTATAGAAAAAGCCATCATTAAAATTGCGATAGAAGACAGCAAAGCCTAATCCCGTAAGGTGAAAGCCATCACAAAGCAGTTGGTCTCTCTCAGCCTTTCCTTTTATACTTATGATCGCTACACAGAACTGATTTTATGCAAATTATTGCATTTTAGTCTGTAAACAAAGTTAAAATTTCCCCTAGTGGCGATTTTTTCAATTTTTTAATTTTTAATTTTTTTTTTAAGAATTCAAAATCCCATGGTCTACTATGTATGCGGATCAAATTTGGTTATGTTTCACCCAACTCTGAACAACTCACGTTAATTAAAAACCCGCCCTGTACATAAAATGTTTTAGTATGAAATTGTCACTGTCCTGGCAAACAAAAGCCAAGAACTGACATATAATTACATAAAAGATAATTTATTATTTAAGGGTTTTTTTTTTCAAATTTAGAAATTTTACATGAAAAATCTTTTATTATCCAATACAAAATAAATTCACCTCTTGAAATTTTGAATTGTTTTTAAATGGATAATTTCAATATATTAGATGACTAAATTTTCACATTTTGTGTTAGTCACCTGTTTAGTTTTTTAATTTTTTCTTTTAGCCTCCGATGCTATTTCTTTCAGACAAGTTAAAAAGTGTCGTGTCAAAAATTGTGGCCCACTTTTACTTACCTATCATACGTAGTATAGGGTAAGTCTTGCAAACGTTTTGAAAATCGAAAAAAAAATTTTTTTTGACGGATTTACACGTTTCAGATACTGGAGATTCCGAAAAACATATTTTTAGAAAAAAAAATTGCCGTCCTTCTGTCTGTCTGTCTGTCTGTCTGTAAACGCTCAATCTCACGAACAAATGGGGATAGAGACTTAAAATTTTGTATGTACTTAGTAAGTGAGAATAGGACGAAGCCTATTTAATATCAGTAACCTCGATTATCCGGAACTATTTTTTTTTGACTCTCGAAAAAATCTCTCTTTTATCCGTTGATGAAGGGGATCTGGAATATCCATGAAAAAACTCTATGTAATTTCATATTATGGTATTTGGATTTAGGTGTTTGAACGTTGTAAGTCTGTGTCTAATGTCTTTGAACTCACACAAAGTTAACAGTTTCTAGATTATCTTCTTGGAAATTTAATATTTTCTAGCTATATTATAGTTTGGCTCAAATTGAGATAAGTCATTTTTTATCCATTCACTCTAAAAAATAAAAGTGTAAATTTACACAAAAAATGTGTAAATCGATGATACAAAAACGATTTGTTTATATGTGTAAATTTGTGTGGAAATTGCCAAAATACAAGCCTAATGTGTAAATTTCAAAATACACATTTCAGTGTGTAATTTGATGATAACACTAAGTGTGTAAAAGTTATAATGATCACTCATGAAATACCTACATTAATGTGTAAATTGCGCATGATTACACATATATCTGTGAAATATTCTTACTCATTTATCTTCTGTGATTACATGTATAAATGTGTATTATGCAAAAAACACACATTATTGTGTTATTGTAATTTACACAGTTCTTTGCGTAATACACTGCTCAAAACAATTAAAGGATTTTGCAGTTTTAGGTGGATTTTGTATCTGGGAAACTTTTTAGCTGATTGATACATGGTGGACAGACGTAGTAGGTTATATGAGAATAAATTACACATGTTTGGCAGAAAAAAATGCATTTTATTGCGCATTTGTGTACAAAAGGAAAAAAACACAATTTGTGCATATGAGAAAAAAAGATAAGAAAAGGTGTTTTCTTCAAAGAAAATCATTTTCAATAGGGGGTATGGTTTCCACGGGCGGCCAGCAACGTTGAACACCTTTGAGGCATGGACTCAATGAGGCTATTAATGACGAGTTGAGGTATTCTGCCCCACTCTTCCAGAAGAGCTCTTTCCAGTTCTTGGAGAGTTTATGGGGATTGTTGGCGGCTAGAAACTCGTCTTCCTAGAGCGTCCCAAACGTGCTCGATTGGATTCATGTCTGGAGAACACGCTGGCCATTCCATTCGAACGATTCCTTCCTCGAAAAGTAAATCCTCCACCAGGTTTGCACGACGTGGCCTGCAGTTATCGTCCATTAAAATGAAGTTATCTCCGATTGCTGCAGCGTAAGGGACTGCAATAGGTCTGAGGATCTCATCCCTATATCGGCGACTAGTCAGAGCTCCATCTCGAATGATGTAGAGGTCAGTGCGCCCGTCAATGGAGATGCTAACACTCCTCCACCGCCAAATCTGACACTTTCGTGCACGAACGCAGGATTATTTCTACTGCCACGGTCCCTCCAGATGAAAATACGCCTATTATCCGGATGCACAGAAAAACGGGACTCGTCAGAAAACAGAATATTGCTCCATTCATTTCTCCTCCAGTTGACATGCTCGGTTGCCCACTCCCTGCGGTCGCGACGATGCCTTGATGTTAATCTAACACATACCATCGGTCGGCGAGCATACAGACCTACAGCATGGAGCCGGTTTCGGACAGTCTGAGTTGAAATCGTGGTGCCTGTAGCCGAGCGAAGGTGTTGTTGGAGAAGAGTAGCGTTCATGCTTCGGTGTCTCCGAGCTGTTAACGCTAAATACCGATCTTCATTGGTCGTTGTTGCCCGTCTACGACCTTGCCCTGGTCTTCGGCCTGCACATCCACTCTCCAAAAAACGGTTCCAGATCCTGGAAATGACACTTTGTGACACTCAATGGCTTGCGCTACTTCGGCTTGAGTTTAGCCCCCTTCTAACCTACCAACAATTCTCCAAGCATCTGAATCTGTCAAATGACTTCGCTGAGACATCGTACTCATCGAAACAAAGCAATCACTGAATGCCGATCATCCTTGTCTTCATTCTCTTTTATCCAATTGAAAGTCAAATTTCATTCGCTGCCGCTGAAGCGACGTTTTTGACGTCGAACTCAAAATTTGCATACTCCACAGTTTGAAAAACAGAAAAATTTGCATTTGTGATTCTCTTCTTCTATTTTCGGCAAAAAAAATTTCGTTTATATCTTTAATTTATATAAAACTTCAAATATCCTTTAATTGTTTTGAGCAGTGCATGTAAAATACGCATATTCGATGGAGGTTCAATAACCATTGTGTCCAGTGTATATACAATATCTGTACTGCAATGGGTTGATGTATAATATCGAAGTCTAATGTCTTAGTTGATTTTATGCTTAGTTTCAGAACCGTAGCTGCAATATTCATATAGTTTTGTATGGAGAAGTAAAATGGGGGTGGGGTGTAGTTTAAAGCCGGATTTTTAGCTTATGGGGTGTTTTTTAGCTTGTGACAGGGGATGAGATAAAAGTACTGTTGTTTGAACTCGGGATCATAGTGATGTACCCACATCTAATCCACTATCACAAGTGTAGCCTCATAAGCTCCAAATCAGCTTATCACTCTCACCCCCTCCTCTTAAAAACTCCCTATAAATAGGTTTTTAGAACTTTACTCCTTCCTTTAAAACTATGTTACTATAGCAACTACGGATCTAAAATTCAGCATATAGCCATTTAAGACATTAGTTTTTGATATTTCTCATCAACCGTCGTAGTACAAATATTACTTCTCTGTTAATGGGAAAGTATGGGACACATTTTGAAATTTACAATTTCTTTAATTATAAAATTGACTCTTCAAATTATGTTTCTATATTGTTCAAGGACATTAGAAAGCGTTTCATTTTGTATTCTATAAATCAAAATTTTTGTATTTGTGTTAAATAAAGTTAATTTTATTATTTTTGTAAAAAGTGTCCCATTCTTCCTCACTCTCCTCTAAACATACACATAAAAATTTCTGTTTTATTTTCTATATTCTTCCTTGCTTCTTAATTCTATATTTTCCCCTCATTTAGATATTATTCAGTACATGCAATTAAAAATTAAGATAAAGAAAAAGAAATAATTAATTAATGATAGATTTTAGACTAGTCAGATGGAATAATTATAGCTGGTAAACTTGCCATCTCCACACTTTTTATTTTCAGAATTCAGACACAATTTTTCATTTTTTATTTTTCAGACTCAAGATACAAAGTCAATACTGTATTACATACAGTTATAAAAGTAAAATTTTAAGTACAATAAAAAATAAAAAAAGGTATGCAATCTTCATCTCACACACACATACACATATTACCTGCAAAAATTTAAGCTGATTTGTTTATATATACATAAATCACCTATATTATATGTTGAATTGTTTTCTTTTTTAAAATATTCATCATTTACAAAGAATTTACCTTAAAAAATTATCAAGATTATCAAAAAGGCTGTTGAATCATTATAATAACAACTTTTACATTTAAGATTATATTTAGAAATTTGTGTCTTTAAAAAAAAAAAAAAAAAATACAAATATATTTTAATATTAATGAAATATGACTCGTGTTTTCATAAATGGAAATTTCAGATATTCTAATTAAAATTTGAGATATCAAACTAATGAGTATTTTTATTTATCAGCTATAGTAAAAAATAAAATAAGAAATACTGTGATTATATCTAAATATCAATTGACTCTTATAAATTTTCGAAATTAATGCTCGTAGAATTTATTTGGCAATTACACTTGTGTCTTAAGTGTATAAGACTCACCCGGTGGGGGATATTTATGTAGGGGGGGGGGATTAATAAGTTCGATTTTGAAAATTCATTATGACACAACTGTTATATTTTTTTTATATACATACAATCGTATGTTTTAGGTCATATAAATTCTGTAATAATAGGCAAAATTGCAATGGTAAAATGTTTATTTGAATAAAAAGCATTTAATATTATTTTTCTTCAGAATTTTTAATCTAAGGTTATTTTAAATCAACGAATTGTGTCCTTTTGTAATTTACTTCTGTGTATTTTTTTACTTCTATAATTAACAAGCAAAAATTGTGTGTTCTTTACTATGATTATTTTAGTGGAACATAGTTCTTCTGATGTAATATTTTCAAATTAAAACACAGCTGAAAATTAAATGTAATTAGGATAAATAAATATTCCAAATTTCTCAAAATTGGAAAATGTAGCGTAGAAACTAAAAACAACGCTATAGTTTTAATCGATGATAAACTTAGTTAACATTATAAGTTTCATAAAAAAAATTTACAAAGAAATTTTAATAAATAAATATAACTCAGATGAACTGTTTAACTTATAAATCAGAATCTATAATTTATAGATATGATATACATTTGTATAGTAGTTTATAAATAAACTATAATATCTTTCACACAACCGACCCAAAATTTAATTCCGCAACCCCCCCCCCCCCCAAAAAAAAAAAAAAAAAAAAAAAAAAAAAAAAAAAAAAAAAAAAAGATGTTAACATTTATTTTGCTACTGTTAAAATACATTCATGAATTCCTTTTAAGATAAAAATTTTTCAAGAAATAAATAACCTTAGATACAACAGTTGTTATTTTAATAGACATTTATCAGGAGTTAGGTAATGTTGACATTTTTTAAGGCAAGTAAATTATTCATGTAAAAAATTCTTATATGTAAAAAAAACAATCCAACATATAGCATATACATTTATACATAAATATAAACAAATCAGATAAAAATAATTCAAAGTAATACGGACGTATGAGATTACATACTTTACATTTTATAAGAGAATAACTTCTATATTTTTCTCAACGCGAGCGCTAGCATTCAGCTGGACCCACCATTAGTTTTCAACCTAAACCTGATGAAGCCAAGTCAAACCATGATTACGATTTTACGTTTCGATTGTAGATTCACGTCTAACTCGGGGTCGAAGTTATTCGTGAATAGGACCATAAATTGTACTGCCAACTAAAGTTAAACTAAAATTACAAGTTAAACTTTGAAATGGGTAAAACGTTATAAGCTATGGGACGGCTAAAATAATTTAGGGCAAAATAAGGCATACTTATATTCGATGTGCAAAATGTAAAAATAACTCAGGATACGAATTTAGAATTATCTTAATTACATGAATTATATTTTATGTTACATATTAAATGAATTCGAAATAGTTTTTAGATTCTACTGAAGGTTAAACTACTGTTCTTTAAATTAAGGAGAGGGGGAGGGCAGCAGAAAAATTAACAACAGTACAAAAAATATAATTTAAATTTATGAATAAGTATAAAGTGGGATTATATCTCTATTATAAAGCCTCTTTATGGAGTCTGCCTAATTTCGCTTTAAGAATGATATTTAACACTATTACTGAAAATTACAAGTAAAATTGTGGAAAAACAGCGGTCTGTGAGACGGCTGAAAGAAATTACGATTTAATTAAAACCTAGAATTATAAAATCAAGCATTCTTATATTTGATGTACAAATTTCAAAAGGTGATTCGGAAAACGAAATTAAAATTAATTTATTAAATGAATAAAATTTTGCGTTACATGTAACGAAATATTGTTACATGTAGTCAAGATTAAATTTTTTAAAACTTCT